>BOPN01001816.1:137440-139940 GCA_017312705.2 Penaeus japonicus
GTGGTTGATTCTGAATTATTGGTGTGCTGCTATAAAATTTATGAGGGCAATGTATGCAGTCTGAAAGTTCTTAATTATTGGTAAGTGCACGAGACTTTATCGATGTTTTTATAGCCCTCCAGTTATCGATGCAAATGTTCTGATTTTTTTCTCGAGCTGGCGTTGATGACGTAATATAACTTGTCCTGTCCACTTACTGAATGAGTGGAACATATAAACTCCACACGCACGCACAAACACACACAAACACACACACACACACACACACACACACACACACACACACACACACACACACACACACACACACACACACTGTTTGTGTTGGTAGATGGATAAAAGACGGGGAGAATTAACAAATAGGGCATTTACGAGTTTTCAGAGCGCACTTTCAGATATAAAAACGGTACATCCTTTTCTGAAAGAAAAAAAACTATTATGAAATACATGAATACAGCATTCAAAGCGATCATTATAGAGACGCAGGAGAACGCGTCTCTCACTCCTTCCCTGTGAGAAAGCAACGAAGGCAATGAGTTCATGATATATTAAAACAAGAAAGAAGCTTGCCTAGGTTCACTCTGGTACTTTTTGTATAACCCGTTGCTCGAGTTATCTTTGTTTGCGTGCATGATTAGGCTTTTCGTCAGTTAAAGGCGTCGAGTGCGTCAGATCAGCTGTAGGTATATAGACCATCGTTGGGCAGCTGTAGTTCCACTGGTTATCCACAGGCAGAAAATTGCTTTCACATTAAGGACCGAAAACAATTTTCGAATATGCCAGGCAACTGCTCGATCCTTCACTGTCAAAATTAACGTCAGACGAAAAATAAATACTGCTCTTCTATAAGACAACCTCAAGGAAGACTCAGCAAAACGACGTCGTGATAATTCCTTATATAGCGTAAATTGAAGAGATGATAGAAATGGTTGAAAATGGAAAGAATAATCGAATTCATATTTTATTTTAGAAACTCTAAACCTTCCAGCAATCTGGAGTGTTTAACAGTTTACATGAATACGATTAGCTAGTTCGTGGCACCAGGCCTAAAAACGTCGTCGGACCATCCTGCTGCACACGCACACGGACACGCACACGCAAACGCGCGCGCGCGCGCGCGTATCGGAGTCTATTAGACACCGAACACATCAACGTCAACCATTCCTAGTCCTGTCATTTTTATTTCCGTAAAAGTTCTCTAATTATTTATTAATTATTATTTAGCATTTTATTCGTTATAATGCAGTACGTATTATCTGTTATTCGATGTTACGTATTCATGTTGATATTCTAATTTACTCATTGCATACATATAAACGCTACATGGTGTTCCGTGAGAATTAAGCATTTAATTGCTGCTGTAATTCTTATTGCGTGTTTTAACGTCCACTCAGGTAAGTAGGTTTTACAAGGTTGTTTTCATTATAATAAAAGCAGTGTTTTATTATTTTTGCCATTATTCGTTTCTCTCTATCATCGCATTTTGTTACAGATAAAGATAATGATGATGATGTAATGTTTATAATGATAATGATGATGATAATCATAATAATACCAGTAGTGATAGTGAGAACAAGAATAATGATGATAATAGTTATTATCGGTATTATCACCATTATTATTGTTACTTACATCATAATCATAATTTTGATAATGTTGTTATTATTGATGCTATTATTTTTATCATTATGATAATTATCGCTTATTATTATGATTATCATTGTTATTAGATTCACATTCACTATTCACTGCCATTCCCATCGCCAGTGCCATTACCTCGATCCCCAATGACAACCTCCCCTTTTCCCTCGACAGGAGTTCCTGGGTCTCCGCCGCGTGATTACCGATAAGCACTTCTTCTTCAACGCCACCAAAGGCTTCCCTTGCCTGGTGAAGCGCGAGCGAAGCGGGAAGCCCCACTGCCTAGGCTCCTCCAAGGGCCGTTCGCATCCCAGTGTCTCCCAGGAAGCCCTCGAAGCCCTGAGGGACTTCTATAGGCCGTTCAACTTCAAGTTTTACAAGATGGTTGGCCAGAATTTCAACTGGTAGATGGCGAAGGAATGAAGGAAAGGTTTGTGGGAGTGTAGGAATAAGTGGATAGAGGTTGAAAAGGGAAGAGAAGGCTGAGAAGAAGAAAGAGGAAAAGGGAGGAGGAGACAGAGGACGGTGAAGGATGAGGGAAAATGACTGAAACTTAGTGACAGAAATGGAGGGAAAATGATAGAAATTTATTGAAAGAAGAAATGACCAATAAAAGGGTAGGTAACCGTGATTCATATTTTACCAGCAGGAAGAGAGGAGGAGGGCGGAAGGGAGGGAAGGGAGGGCCGTGCTGTAATGGTGACGTATTGTAGTGCGTAACTAAGTTTACACTCCCAAGGTACAAAGACCCTTGTCAGAATTTAGCTTTAACTCTTACCTCCGTATGTGCATCTATGACCCCTCAAAAAAGAATCTAGGTATTTTTTTCGTTATATATGTGCTTGTAAGGGAAACGTCA
>BOPN01001816.1:148624-151124 GCA_017312705.2 Penaeus japonicus
TGAGTGAGTGAGTGAGTGAGTGAGTGAGTGAGTGAGTGAGTGAGTGAGTGAGTGAGTGAGTGAGTGAGTGAGTGAGTGAGTGAGAGAGAGTGAGAGAGAGAGAGTGAGAGAGAGTGAGAGAGAGAGAGTGAGAGAGAGAGAGTCTTCAATCAGAGGACATATCATTACATAGTGCTCAAGGGTGTGTGAATAGGGTTGACTGTACAACTTAGATTCAGTTTTCTTAGCATTGTTTGAAACACTATACTCCCAGTAATATTTGTAGCCAAACCGCAACCTTGCAGTCACTACATCAAGCTGCCTCGTAACTCTGTTTGTACTGCTGTAGATATGCTTTGTCTTGGACATAGCGTTATGGTGAATGATTGATCTGCTTGTGTCTTGCTCGACATTTCTCTCGTTTTCAGCCTGAATGGAGAGTTTTTTCTTTATGATCTTGTCTACATGCCCAGTCGTTACACTAATGTCATACTCCGTTGTATCCCTATGACTGCATGATCTAGATAGAGCATCAGGCATATCTAGATTTATGTGTGATAGTACTCACAGTATTTTAGTGGTTACTTCCTTCAGAAACAATCTGTTTGCTATATGCCTAGCTGTCCAGTGTTATTATTTCTGTATGAGTTCAGATCATTGATAGAGGAGAGGGAGTCTGTAATGATGAAAGTACTATCGCTCGTACGATCGGCTATCTTAAGAGCAACAAGTAAAGCAAACAGTTCTGCCTGCAGGATGGACGCCCAGTTGTTGAGTCTGAAACCAACATCGCTAATCCTTCCAGTGGCATCGCATACGATTGCAGCACATGCGACTGAACCTGGGCTGAAGTTACCGACCCATCAGTGGAAATAAGTTGTTTTATCTCATATTCTTGCTTAATCTCATGAATTTGTTTCAGAATGTCCTTTCTTACTTTAGCTTTCAGGTGGGCGTTATTTTGTGTCAGGGACACTTGCTTTGATGATGTTGAAGTTTTTGAGGGATGCCTTTGCAGAACTTGTCATATTATGGCCTCGAAGTTCTGTGCATGTTTTCTTGACCCAAGCAGATCTGTGGCGCCCTTTGGAAAGGCAATTTAGCAGGGATTCTTTGGCTACACTGTCTTCTGGCGATCTTAATTATTTTATTGCTGTCCTTGTGATGATTTCTGTGATCCCATCAATAATCCTTGGCGATCCGAGTTCTTTCCTCATGTTTAAAACCTTTGTTGTATTTGGAAATCCCAGGATTATCCTCATTGCCACATTTTTCATAACTTCTAGGCTTCTAATTGTTCGGGATGGCTGTGTTACTAGAGCAGATGCAGCATAATCAATGAGGGGTCTTATGTAAGATGTGTACATCCTTCTTAAAATACGTATGTTTTCCCCCGAAGTTACACTATTGAGAGAAAGAGGAATGAGAGAGAGAAAGAGGGATGAGAGAGAGAGGGATGAGAGAGAGAAAGAGGGATGAGAGAGAGAAATAGGGATGAGAGAGAGAGAAAGAGAGAAGAGAGAGATGAGAGAGAGAGAGAGAAAGAGAGATGAGAGAGAGAGAAAGAGAGATGAGAGAGAGAGAAAGAGAGATGAGAGAGAGAGAAAGAGAGATGAGAGAGAGAGAGAGAGAGATGAGAGAGAGAAAGAGAGATGAGAGAGAGAAAGAGAGATGAGAGAGAGAGAAAGAGAGATGAGAGAGAGAGAAAGAGAGATGAGAGAGAGAGAAAGAGAGATAAGAAAGAACGAGAGAAAGAGGGAAGAGAGAGAAAGAGGGATGAGAGAGAGAGAGAGATGAGAGAGAGGGAGAGATGAGAGAGAAAGAGAGATGAGAGAGAGAGAGGGAGAGATGAGAGAGAGAGAGAGAGAGAGAGAGAGAGAGAGAGAGAGGAGAAAGAGAGAGAGAAGAGAGAGAGAGAAAGAGAGAGAAAGAAAGAGATAGAGAGAGAGAGAGAGAGAGAGAGAGAGAGAGAGAGAGAGAGAGAGAGAGAGAGAGAGAGAGAAAGAGAGATGAGAGAGAGAGAAAGAGAGATGAGAGAGAAAGAGAGATGAGAGGGAGAATGAGAGATGAGAGAGAGAGAGATGAGAGAGAGAGAAAGAGAGATGAGAGAGAGAGAAAGAGAGATGAGAAAAAGAGAGATGAGAGAGAAAGAGAGATGAGAAAGAAAGAGAGATGAGAGAGAAAGAGAGATGAGAGAGAGAGAAAGAGAGATGAGAGAGCGAAAAAGAGATGAGAGAGAAAGAGAGATGAGAGAGAGAGAGATGAGAGAGAGAGAGAAAGAGAGAGGAGAGAGAAAAAGAGATGAGAGAGAGAGAAATAGAGATGAGAGAGAGAAAGAGAGATGAGAGAGAGAGAAAGAGATGAGAGAGAGAGAATAATAATAATAATAATAATAATCTTTATTTCCAATTTACATTGGTTATTCAGTACATTTGTATTCACATAAAATAAAAGTTTACAGTACAAAATATACAATACAATAATACAATTCAGTCTGAATTGTATAACATTAGAAACTTAT
>BOPN01001816.1:153624-156124 GCA_017312705.2 Penaeus japonicus
GTGAGAAAATGTTAAAGCAAAGATGTGATTGCTTAAGCGAAATGAGGGGAGAGTTATAACATAACATGACAAGCTTGCATAGTCAGTGGAGTTAGGAAACGACTCGAATGAGCATGCTAGAAAGAACTTGCAAATTACTAAAAGAACACATAGAAAAAGGTTTCATAAAAGTGTGGTAGGATCAGCTTATCCCAGAACAAAATCTCACTATGACTTCATGAGATACAGTACTTGAAAGGTGGCAGTGCATTGGAGAATACCTGCACAAAAAATATCTTGTATCACGACTGGTGGTGTCAGTGCACGAGGGGTGGGGGTCGGACAGTGGCTACCCTATGGGGCAAACAATTCAACACCCTTGCGACTTGTGCATAACAGGCGAGCTAGTTACGGTGGTCAGGCGTAACTGGCGCGATGCCCTGTATCTCAAGGACGCAGTCAGGCTGACTTTGCATTGCCACCCAAACATATTTAATAACCACGTTCTACCTTGATGAAAACAGCAACACAACACAGTAGCTATACAGGGGGAGGGGGGGTTACATATATATGAAACGTGCGGGAAACTTTTCATCTTTAGGAGGGAGGTTTCACAAAATATGACAACCGCCGCGGCTTACTGATACCTCATGCGTCCTGCATGGCTACAAAATATTCCTGGTAGCACATGTAACTTACGAATACACTCATGCGTCTTGCATGGCTACCTAAATGACATGCGTGCGCCCTGCACGGCACAAGATGCCTCTTTCATCCCGCATGTGGCTACAAAAATGACATGCGTGCGCCACGACACAGATGCCTCATGCGTCTTGCATGAAAACTGCAAAATGACGCCGTGCGCCCTGCGCACTAGATGCCTCATGCGTCTTGCATGGCTACCTAAATGACATGCGTGCGCCCTGCACAGCTTACTGATGCCTCATGCGTCTTGCATGCAATAAAATGACATGCGTACCTGCGGCTTACAGATGTCCTCATGCAATCTTGCATAAACATACCAAATAAACATCCGCGTGCGCCCTGCGGCACGATGCCTCATGCGTCTTGCATGGCTACCAAAATGACATGCGTGCGCCCTGCATACAGATGCACCGCACGTCTTGCATGGCTACCAAAATAAACTATGCGTGCGCCCTAGAAGCTTACAGATGCCTCATGCGTCTTGCATGGCTACAAAAATGGCAGCCGTGCGCCCTGCATACGAATGCCTCATGCGTCTTGCATGGCTAAAATGACATGCGTGCGCCCTGCACAACTTACAGATGCCTCATGCACGTCTTGTGGCTACAAAAATGACATGCGTGCGCCTGCACGAAGCTTACGAATCCTCAAACAACCAATATCTTTCTTTTACAGCTACCAGGAGAACAAACAAAGGAAGAATCGAAACCAAGTAAACCATGTTGCAAGCTCAAGAGATAAGGTTTACAAGATACAGAGAAAATACAAACATGAACAGCACCAACATCAATGAAGAAAAATAACAAGAGAGCGTATTTCTTTGAGCGGCGAAAGATAAATTGATAGATAAAATTGGCAATACTGATCACAACACAGATTCGGAGGAAAGTGAGAAGACTATTAAGAAATTACATGTTTTAAGAAATACAATATAACTTCTCCTCCGATAAATTGTTTAAGTATGGAAAATCACACAAAGGTTCACTTTCGAAACAATTATTTTTGGAGAGGAACAGTCAATAAAATGTCTCCAGAATACATTAATAAAGTTGCAAGATGCAGAAAAATACGAATAGCAATAGCACGTGTCGATGAAAGAAAGTACAAAAATAACAGAAAAATAGAATCAGGCAACCTCATCGCTGATACAAGATTCGGAATGAAAAGCTTGAAAAGCTGTCAAGAATTTACATAGTCTAATACAAATCGCGTCCGCTTCGATAATTGTAATTAAGCATGGAAAATATTTCAAGGGTTCACTTTCAAAACAAATATTCAGAGTGTAGTCAATAAAATATCTCCAGGATATATTGTCCGAAGTTGCAAAATACGAGTAGAAATAGCAGGTGTCGATGAAAGAAGTACAAAAATAACAGAATATAGGAATCAGGCAACACTCATCGCCAGTACAGATTCGGAATGAAAGTGAAAAGCTGTCAAGAATTTACATAGTCTAAATACGATATCGGCCCTTTCGATAATCGTAATCGAACATGTAAAATCTTGTAGGAGTTCCTTTCAGAACGAATATTTTGAAGGTAACGCCAGAAAAATTCTCCAATTACGCCCCTACAAGATAATGAAAATATAGATATAAAACAAGAAGGGTTGTTTTACGACAAAAGGGAAGCAAAACATCGACACTGCCTTTTCACACGGTCAGGTCATGAAGGGGAGGGTCTGAATATCGGCACGTGCGAAGAACTAAGCGAAGAAACAATACATATAAAAATATCTGATGCTCAGAACTTTTAGATTACAGAACAGAACTTCAGAATATTCAGCCATTCTTCACAAAATAAGAAAAAGGGTAATG
>BOPN01001816.1:161124-163624 GCA_017312705.2 Penaeus japonicus
AGTAGGAGCTGCAAGATTCTTATACCAAGTACGGTGTTAAATTGGGTGACACGACTGTGGTTTGTGGGGAGATATAATTCTTTATTTATGGTCAGAACTTTGGCAATCATTGGGCACCGACTATAATTCTTATAGCCTTGTTCTGCAGAACTTCAAGGGTTTGAGAGTATTTGGAGGCAACAGACTAAGGACCAGACTTGCAAAGTCAATTACAGACCAATTAAGGAAATATACATCAACCTCTCGACTCTGAAGGAGGCACCAACATATCTGTTACTTATATAGTGTACTGGCCTTAAACGTTCCTAACAACGTTCTTGGATATTTTGAATAAGAATTGTGTGACATGAGGCGTGTAGGAGTCAATCCTTGAATTGAACTCGTCCACCTAATCTGGGTATGCATATGTCTGGTCTTGATAGGGTTGATTATGAAGCCAAGAGAAGCACACTTTTTGGTAAATCTCCCGAGATCATATTCTCCCCTACCAAAGACCTGGATGAGGATGTCATAAGCATATGATATATATAAGGATAAGCTAGGTTTGCGGAGCAGATGCTTCGCCGGGCTTACATGACATAGGCGAGGCCCCCTATGTCGTGCTGACTAATGTGAGAATGTACCAGCGAGTATTGACTCAACGAGCTTAGTCCTTACCCACCACCGTGATATCCAGACACGGCGGTGACTGCCAGGCGACAGTGGAAACTCACAAGCATGGTCGGGGCTCGATCTGCCGACCACGGAGATGGTAGGTCGGCACGCTAACGACTGTGCTACTTAGCGACTACATATGATATGATATTGCATAGGTCTCCTAATTTATTGCTCAGTTCGCAGATGGAGTGCATGAGTATGTTAAATAGTTTAGGGGACAATACTCCTCCTTGTGGGGTACCTAACGCTAGTATACCGAAAGCACTAAAGGTACCTTGGTACCATACTTTAATTAACTTTCCTTGCAGATAAATAGTTCAAGGCTATTTTGCTGTTGGAGAGGCTCTATCGAAGGTACCCTTCAAATCTATGAAGTATGAAGACGAGTGAGAAGGATTCTTTCATAAGTGTTGGAGATACAGGATGTTAGCGAAATTGGTCTAAATTCGTCTGGGCGGCCTGGTTTGGGGGATGGGAATGATGGTTGCCTGTTTCCAGGATGCAGGCAAAGTACCTGTAGTATAGGTTGAGTTGAAGATATCTAGAAGAGGACTTCTTCCCTTTACCTATCACCTAAGCAAGGAGTCGGATAATGTCATGTATTATACCATCACCCCCAGGTGCAGTGGGGTTTCCAGTTTTAATTGCTGCTAGAAGTTCGTCATTTGTAAATTGTATGTCAGCCTCATCTGATAATTGACACTGATATTCAATTCCATTTTCGTTTTACTTTAAAAGCGCACCTGCGTATAGATACAAGAAGATTACCAAGAGAAGAATCCTCATACCAGTTATTGAGAAGTGACGAAGCTACCATTTCTGGGTGAGGATGGAGCGTTGCATTGTATGAATCAGCTTTAATCTTACTGATGTCCTTCCACACATTATCCATAGGAATCGTGGAGTCAGTTGATTCTGCCAAGGCATACAGACTCTCTTCACGCTTCTGAGTGATTATTTCGTTCAGGTTCTTACTAAGAATGCAAGGTCCTTGGTTAGATAGGGATTGCTTCCTAGGTGTTATAGCTGATTCACATTAGCTCGCATCAACTTTCTAAGAAACTGGATCTCGGGATCTGTGTTTATATGTAGTGCACGTCTGACTCTAGAGGATGGAGACCTATGTACGTTGGAGTTTTTGGGATAGAGTTGACTATTAATATTGCCGACTTCTTGACAGAGATACCAGTAGACAATTCTGTTAATGAACTCGCTATGATATTTAGTGGCAATTTGGTATCGTAGGCGTGGCTGAGGTGGGTTTCTTTTACAAAATAGTCGGGTTATGCTTAATGCCCAGTGATCACTGATTAAAAATGGAATAACCCTTGCAGTGCTTGGTAAGTTAAGCTAATTGCATAAAGCTATACAATCTAATTCCCCCTTAAATAACCAGTGTTTTCTAGGGGACATAATAGAAGTATGGCCTCACTAATATGTTGAAGATAGTGATAATACACCTTACCGTTTTTGCTGATGGTGCTTCCCTCAGAACCAATGGGAGGAAGGCGAACATCAAAATCTCCACATAATAACATTTTCCTATCATTGTCAGGAGGTTTCGGTAACTTCAATATCATGTGGGTTATATACTTTAATAATCGTAATAGTTTTACCATCATAAAATAATTAACACCGAGATGTTTAGCACTTGTATCACGTTTGTCATCAATCACTTTGGATGGTATGGAGTTCTTAATGAATATGCCAAGCCTTCTTGCAAGAGGATTAGCCATATTAAGTTTGTTATAATAAGTATAGCCCACATTTTTTGCATAACGAACACTAGTTCTGACTTCTTAGAGGCAACACACATCAACATCTTCAAAGTGAAGATATTAAG
>BOPN01001816.1:166124-176124 GCA_017312705.2 Penaeus japonicus
GTATGAGAGAGAGAGAGAGAGAGAGAGAGAGAGAGAGAGAGAGAGAGAGAGAGAGAGAGAGAGAGAGAGAGAGAGAGAGAGAGAGGAGGAGAGAGAGAGAGAGAGAGAGAGAGAGAGAGAGAGAGAGAGAGAGAGAGAGAGAGAGAGAGAGAGAGAGAGAGAGAGAGAGAGAGAGAGAGAGAGAGAGAGAGAGAGAGAGAGAGAGAGAGAGAGAGAGAGAGAGAGAGAGAGAGAGAGAGAGAGAGAGAGGTGAGAGAGAGAGAGAGAGAGGTATGAGAGAGAGAGAGAGAGAGGTATGAGAGAGAGAGAGAGAGAGAGGAGAGAGAGAGAGAGAGAGAGAGAGAGAGAGAGAGAGAGAGAGAGAGAGAGAGGTGAGAAGAGGAGAGAGGTGTGAGAGAGAGAGGGTATGAGAGAGAGGTATGAGAGAGGAGAGAGAGAGATAGGTATATATGAGAGAGAGATATGATGTAAGGAGAGAGAGGGTGAGGAGAAGAGAGAGAGGAGATGAGAGAGAGGGGGATATGAGAGAGAGAGAGGGGGAGTGTAAGGAGAGGGGGATATGAGAGAGAGGATATGAGAGAGGGGATGAGAGAGGGGGAATATGAGAGGGAATATGAGGGAATATGAGAGAGGGGAATACAAGAGAGAGGGGGGATATGAGAGAGAGAGGGGATATGAGAGAGAGAGAGGGGATATGAGAGAGAGAGGGGATATGAGAGGTGAGGGGGGATATGAGAGAGAGTGAGAGGAGAGGGGAATGAGAGAGAGGGAGATGTGAAGAGGGGGATATGAGAGAGAGAGGGGGATATGAGAGAGAGAGAGGGGATATGAGAGGGGATATGAGAGAGAGAGGATATGAGAGAGAGAGTGAGAGAGAGAGAGGGGATATGAGAAAGGGGGATGTAGAGAGAGAGGGGGGATGAGAGAGAGGGGGGATATGAGAGAGGGGGATGAGAGAGAGAGAGGGGGGATGAGAAGAGAGGGGATATGAGAGAGAGAGAGGGGGATATGAGAGGGGATATGAGAGAGGGGAATATGAGAGAGAGAGAGGGATGAGAGAGAAGGGGGGGGATATAGAGAAGAGGGGGGGGATATGAGAGAGAGGGGGGGATATGAGAGAGGGGGATATGAGAAAAGAGGGGATATGAGGGGATAGAGAGGAGGATGAGGGGATATGAGAGAGAGAGGGGATATGAGAGAGGGAATATGAGGAGAGAGAGAGGGGATATGAGAGAGAGGGGGGATATGAGAGAGGGGGGAGTTGGGGGGGAGAGAGAGGGGGGGATATGAGAGAGAGAGGGGGATATGAGAAAGAGGGGATATGAGAGAGAGGGAGATTAGGGGATATGAGAGAGAGAGGGGATATGAGAGAGAGAGAGGGGATATGAGAGAGAGGGGAATATAGAGAGGGGATGAGAGAGGGGGATATGAGAGGGGGGATATGAGAGAGAGAGGGGGATATGAGAGAGAGAGGGGGATATGAGAGAGAGAGAGGGGGATGAGAGAGAGAGGGGGATATGAGAGAGAGAGGGGATATGAGAGAGAGAGAGGGGATATGAGAGAGAGAGGGTTATGAGAGAGGGGATATGAGAGGAAGTGTGAGATGTGAAGAGAGAGGGGATATGAGGATATGAGAGAGAGTGGGGGATATGAGAGAGAAGGGGGATGAGAGAGGGGATATAGAGAGAGAGGGGATATGAAAGAGAGAGAGGGGATATATACAGAGAGGATATGAGAGAGAGGGGGATGTAGAGAAAGAGAGAGGGGATATGAGGGGAGTCAGAGGGGATGTAAGAGGGGATGAGAGGGGATATGAGAGAGGGATATAAGAGAGGGGGATAAGGAGAGAGGGGGGATATGAGAGAGAGAGGGGGATATGAGAGAGAGAGAGGGGATATGAGAGAGAGAGAGGGGGATATGAGAGAGAGAGGGGATATGAGAGAGAGAGGGGGGATATGAGAGAGAGAGAGAGAGGGGGATATGAGAGAGGGGGATATGAGAGAGAGAGGGGGGATGGGGAGAGAGAGGAGTAGAGAGAGGGGGATATGAGAGAGGATATGAGAGAGAGGGGGATATGAGAGGAGATATGAGAGAGGGGGGATATGAGAGAGAGGGGGGATATGAGGGGGATATGAGAGAGAGAGGGGGATATGAGAGAGAGGGGGATATGAGAGAGGGGATAGAGGGGAATATGAGAAGGGGATATGAGAGGGGGTGGGGGGGGATATGAGAGAGAGAGGGGATATGAGAGAGAGAGGGGGATATGAGAGAGAGAGGGGATATGAGAGAGAGAGGGGGGATATGAGAGAGAGAGGGGATATGAGAGAGAGGGGGATATGAGAGAGAGGGGGATATATGGGAGAGGGGGATATGAGAGAGAGGGGGGATAAGAAGGGGATGAGAGAGGGGATATGAGAGAGAGAGGGGGATATGAGAGAGAGAGGGGATATGAGAGAGAGAGGGGGGATATGAGAGAGAGAGGGGGGATATGAGAGAGAGAGGGGGATATGAGAGAGAGGGGGATATGAGAGAGAGGGGGATGAGAGAGGGGATATGAGGAGTAGGGGGATGAGAGGGAGTAAGGGGGAGAGGGGAGGAGTATAGAGAGAGAGGGATATAGAGGGAGTATGAGAGAGGGGGGGATATGAGAGAGGGGGATATGAGAGGGGATATGAAGAGAGAGGGAGAGAGAGAGAGAGAGAGAGAGAGGGGAATATGAGAGAGAGTAGGGGATATGAGAGAGAGGGGATATGAGAGAGAGGGGATAGAGGGGGATATGAGAGAAGAGGATAGAGAGAGTATGAGAGAGAGGGGGTGTAAGGGGAGAGAGAGGGGGATATGAGAGAGAGAGGGGGATATGGGGGGGGGGGGAATGAGAGAGAGGGGGGATATGAAGGAGAGAGAGGGGGATGTAAGAGAGAGAGAGGGTTATGGAGAGAGAGAGGATATGAGAGAGGGGATATGAGAGAGAGAGGGGGATATGAGAGAGAGGGGGGGATATGAAGAGGGGATATAGAGAGGGGATATGAGAGGGGGATATGAAGGGGATATGAGAGAGAGAAGAGGGGATATGAGAGAGAGGGGATATGAGAGGGATATGAGGGGGGGATATGAGAGAGAGGGGGGGGATATGAGAAATTATGAGAGAGAGGGGGGATATGAGAGAGGGGGATATGAGAGAGGGGATATGAAGAGAGGGGATATGAGAGAGAGAGGGATATAGAGAGAGTGGGGGAGATGAGGGATATGAGAGGGGATATGAGAGGAGATGAGGGGGATGTGAGAGAGGGGATATGAGAGAGAGGGGATATGAGGAGAGAGTGGGGGGATATGAGAGAGTGGGGGGATATATGAAGAGGGGATATGAGAGAAGGGGATGAGAGAGAGAGAGGTATAGAGAGAGGGAGTGGGGGATGAGGGGGAGAGAGGGGATGTGAGGGGATATGAGAGAGAGAGAGGGGATATGAGAGGGGATGTAAGAGAGAGGGGGATAGCAGAGAGAGGGGGGATATGAGAGGGGGGATGAGAAGAGAGAGGGGATATGAGAGAGAGAGAGGGGATATGAGAGAGAGAGAGGGGATATGAGAGAGAGAGAGGGGATATGAGAGAGAGAGAGGGGATATGAGAGAGAGAGAGGGGATATGAGAGAGAGAGAGGGGATATGAGAGAGAGAGAGGGGATATGAGAGAGAGAGGGGATATGAGAGAGGTGAGGGGATATGAGAGGGAGTGGGGGATACAAGAGAGGGGGATATGAGAGGGATATGAGAGAGGGGATATGAGAGAGGGGATATGAGAGAGGGAATATGAGAGAGAGTGGGGGGATGAGAGAGTGGGGGATATGAGAGAGAGAGGGGGGATATGAGAGAGAGAGGGGGGATATGAGAGAGAGAGGGGGGATATGAGAGAGAGAGGGGGATATGAGAGAGAGAGGGGGGATATGAGAGGGGGATATGAGAGGGGGGATATGAGAGAGAGTGGGGGATATGAGAGAGAGTGGGGGGATATGAGAGAGAGGGGATATGGCAGAGAGAGGGGGGATGAGAGAGAGAGGGATGAG
Organism: Penaeus japonicus; assembly: GCA_017312705.2. Taxonomy (NCBI): domain Eukaryota; kingdom Metazoa; phylum Arthropoda; class Malacostraca; order Decapoda; family Penaeidae; genus Penaeus; species Penaeus japonicus. The sequence continues at coordinate 170,184 of BOPN01001816.1, forward strand.
AGAGGGGATGAGAAGTATGAGAGAGAGGGGGATGTGAGAGGGGTCTATGAGAGAAGGGGGGATATGAGAGAGAGTGGGGGGATGAGAGGGGATATGAGAGAGGGGATATGAGGGAGAGAGGGGGATATGAGAGAGAGAGGGGGATATGAGAGAGAGAGGGGATATGAGAGAGAGGGATATGAGAGAGGGGGATATGAAGTGGGGATACTGAGAGGGGGATATGAGAGGGGATATGAGAGGGGGATATGAGAGAGAGAGGGGGATATGAGAGAGAGAGGGGATATGAGAGAGGGGGATGTGGGGAGAGAGAGGGGGATATGAGAGAGAGAGGGGGATATGAGAGAGAGAGGGGATATGAGAGAGAGAGGGGATATGAGAGAGAGGGGGATATGAGGGAGAGAGTGGGGGATATGAGAGAGAGAGAGGGGGATATGAGAGAGAGAGGGGGATATGAGAGAGAGAGGGGGGATGAGAGAGAGAGGGGGATGGAGAGAGAGGGGATATGAGAGAGAGAGGGGGATATGAGAGAGAGGGGGGATATGAGAGAGAGAGAGGGGGATATGAGAGAGAGAGGGGATATGAGAGAGAGAGAGGGGATATGAGAGAGAGAGAGGGGATATGAAGAGGGGATATGAGAGAGGGATATGAGAGGGTGGGGGGATGGAGAGAGAGAGGGGGATATGAGAGAGGGATGAGAGGGAGGATATGAGAGAGAGAGGGTCAGAGAAAGGGGATATGAGAGAGAGAAGGGGGTTAGAAGAGAGGGGATATGAGAGAGAGTGGGGATATGAGAGAGAGGGATATGAGAGAGAGGGGAATATGAGAGAGAGAGGGGAATATGAGAGAGAGTGGGGGGATATGAGAGAGGGATAGAGAGAGGGGGATATGAGAGAGGGAATGAGAGAGAGGGGATATGAGAGAGAGAGGGGATATGAGAGAGAGAGGGGATATGAGAGAGAGAGGGGATATGAGAGAGAGAGGGGATATGAGAGGAAGTTATGAGAGAGGGGATATGAGAGAGAGAGGGGGATATGAGAGAGAGAGGGGATATGAGAGAGAGAGGGGGATATGAGAGAGAGGGGGGATATGAGAGAGAGAGGGGATATGAGAGAGAGGGATATGAGAGAGAGAGAGGGATATGAGAGAGGGGATATGAGAGAGGGGAATATGAGAGAGTGGGGGGATATGAGAGAGAGAGGGGGGATATGAGAGAGAGAGGGGGGATATGAGAGAGAGAGGGGGGATATGAGAGAGAGAGGGGGGATATGAGAGGGGGGATATGAGAGAGGGGGATATGAGAGAGGGGGATGAGAGAGAGGGGGGATATGAAGGAGAGAGTGGGGGATGAGAGAGAGTGGGGGGATATGAAGGAGGGGATATGAGAGAGAGAGAGAGAGGATAAGAGGGGATAGAGAGAGAGGGGATATGAGAGAGGGGGTATGAGAGAGAGGGGGATATGAGAGAGAGAGGGGGATATGAGGGAGAGAGTGGGGGATATGAGGGATATGAGAGAGAGAGGGGGGATATGAGAGAGAGAGGGGATATGAGAGAGAGGGGGATATGAGAGAGGGGATATGAGAGGGGATGAGAGGGGATATAGAGAGAGTTGGGGGATGAGGAGAGGGGGATATGAGAGAGGGGGATATGAGAGAGGGGGATATGAGAGAGAGAGGGGGATATGAGAGAGAGAGGGGATATGAGAGAGAGAGGGGATATGAGAGAGAGAGAGAGGGATATGAGAGGATATGAGAGGGGGATATGAGAGGGGGATATGAGAGAGAGAGGGGATATGAGAGAGAGAGAGGGGATATGAGAGAGAGTGGGGGATATTAAGGAGAGAGGGGATATGAGGAGGGGATATGAGAGAGAGAGGGGGGATATGAGAGAGAGAGAGGGGGATATGAGAGAGAGAGGGATATGAGAGGGGATATGAGAGAGAGGGGGATATGAAAGGGGGATAGCAGAGAGAGAGGGGGATATGAGAAGAGGGGATATGAGAGAGAGGGGATATGAGAGAGAGGGGGATATGAGAGGGGTCTGAGAGAGAGGGGATATGAGAGAGGGGATATGAAAGAGAGTGGGGGGATGAGAGAGAGAGGGGGATATGAGAGAGAGAGGGGATATGAGAGAGAGAGGGGATATGAGAGAGAGAGGGGGATATGAGAGAGAGAGAGGGGATATGAGAGAGAGAGAGAGAGATGGGGGAGAAGGGGATATGAGAGAGAGTGGGGGGATATGAGAGAGAGAAGTATGAGAGGGGATATGAGAGAGGGGAATATGAGAGGGAGTGGGGGGATATGAGAGAGAGAGGGGGATATGAGAGAGAGAGGGGATATGAGAGAGAGAGAGGGGATATGAGAGAGAGGGGGTTATGAAGAGGGGATGAGAGAGAGAGGGGGATATGAGAGAGAGAGAGACGGGATATATATGAGAGAGAGGGGGATGTGAGAGAGGGGAATATGAGAGAGAGTGGGGGATATGAGAGAGAGAGGGATGAGAGAGAGGGGGATATGAGAGAGAGAGGGGAATATAAGAGAGAGTGGGGGGATATGAGAGAGGGGGATATGAGGGATATGAGGGATATGAGAGAGAAGAGGGGGATATGAGAGAGAGGGGGGATGTAGAGAGAGAGAGGGATATGAGAGAGAGGGGGGGATATGAGGGGGATGAGAGAGGGGGTATGAGAGAGAGGGGGATATGAGAGAGAGAGAGGGGATATGAGAGAGAGAGGGGATATGAGAGAGAGAGGGGATATGAGAGAGAGAGGGGGGATATGAGAGAGAGAGGGGATATGAGAGAGAGAGGGGGGATGAAGAGAAGGGGGATATGAGAGAGGGGTATGAGGGGATGAGAGAGAGGGGTATGAGAGAGAGGGAGGATATGAGAAGGGGGATATGAGAGAGAGGGATATGAGAGAGAGAGGGATGAGAGAGAGGGGATATGAGAGAGGGGATATGAGAGAGGATATGAGAGGGGATATGAGAGAGGGGAGAGAGAGAGAGAGAGAGAGAGAGAGGGAGAGAGAGAGAGGGGATGAGAGAGAGAGAGGGGATGAGAGAGAGAGGGGATGAGAGAGAGAGGGGATGAGAGAGAGAGAGAGGGGGATATGAGAGAGATAGGGAATATATGAGAGAGGGGATATGAGAGAGAGAGGGGATATGAGAGAGAGAGGGGGATATGAGGGGATGCAGAGAGGGGGGGATATGAGAGAGGGGGATATGAGAGAGAGAGGGATATGAGAGAGAGGAGGGGATATGAGAGAGGGGATAGGAGAGAGGGGATATGAGAGGGGATATAGAGAGGGAATGTGAGAGAAAGTGGGGATATGAGAGAGAGTGGGGGGATATGAGAGAGAGAGGGGATATGAGAGAGAGGGGGATATGAGAGAGAGAGGGATATGAGAGGGGGATATGAGAGAGAGAATATGAGAGAGAGTGGGATATGAGAGAGAGTGGGGGGATGAGAGAGAGTGGGGGGATATGAGAGAGTAGGGGGATATGAGAGGATATGAGAGAGAGGGGGATGAGAGAGAGGGGGATATGAGAGAGAGGGGATATGAGGGAGAGGGGGGATATGAGAGAGAGTGAGGATATGAGAAGGGGAGTGGGGGATATGAGAGAGGGGGATATAGAGAGAGAGAGGGGGATATGAGAGAGAGGGGATATGAGAGAGAGGATATGTGAGAGAGAGAGGGGGATATGAGAGGGGGGATATGAGAGAGAGGGGGATATGAGAGAGAGGGGATGAGGAAAGTGGGGATGTAGAGAGGGGATAGCAGAGGGGGATATGAGAGAGAGAGGGGGATAGAAGAGAGGGGATATGAGAGGGGATATGAGAGAGGGGATATGAGAGAGGGGGATATGAGAGGGGTAGGATGAGAGAGAGGGGGATATAGAGAAGGGGGGATATGAGAGAGAGAGGGGGGATATGAGAGAGAGAGGGGGATATGAGAGAGAGAGGGGATGAGAAAGAGAGGGGATATGAGAGAGGGGATATGAGAGAGGGGATAGAGAGAGGGGGATATGAGAGAGGGGATATGAGAGGGGATATGAGAGAGAGAGGGGATATGAGAGGGGATATAGAGAGTGGGGGATGTAGAGAGAGAGAGGGGGATATGAGAGAGAGGATGAGAGAGAGGGGATATGAGAGAGAGAGGGGGATATGAGAGAGAGAGATATAAAGAGAGAGGGGATGAGAGGGGATAGAGGGGATATGAGAGGGGATATGAAGGGGATATGAGAGGGGATAGAGAGAGGGGATATATGAGAGAGAGGGGGATATGAGAGAGGGGATATGAGAGAGGATATGAGAGAGAGTGGGGGATATGAGAGGGGGATATGAGAGGGATGAGAGAGGGGATATGAGAGAGAGAGAGGGGGATATGAGAGAGAGAGGGGATATGAGAGAGAGAGAGAGAGGGGGATATGAAGAGAGAGAGGGGGATATGAGAGAGAGTGAGGATATGAGAGAGAGAGGGGAATATGAGAGAGAGAGGGGAATATGAGAGAGAGAGGGGAATATGAGAGAGAGTGGGGGGATATGAGAGGGGATATGAGAAGGGGATAAGAGAGAGGGGATGAGAGAGAGAGGGGGATATGAGAGAGAGAGGGGATATGAGAGAGAGAGAGGGGATATGAGAGAGAGAGAGGGGATATGAGAGAGAGAGGGGATATGAGAGGGGGATATGAGAGAGGGAATATGAGAGGGTGGGGGGATATGAAGAAGAGGGGATATGAGAGGGGGATATGAGAGAGAGGGGAATATGAGAGAGGGAGTGGGGGGATATGAGAGAGAGAGGGGGATATGAGAGAGAGGGGGGATGGAGAGGGGATGAGAGAGGGGGATATGAGAGAGGGGAATATGAGAAGAGGGATATGAGAGAAAGGGGGATGAGAGAGAGGGGTATGAGAGAGGGGATATGAGAGAGAGGGGATATGAGAGAGAGGGATATGAGAGGGATATGAGAGAGGATATAGAGAGGGATATGAGGGGATATGAGAGAGAGGGGGATATGAGAGAGGGGTATGAGAGAGGGGATATGAGAGAGAGAGTTATGAGAGGGGGATGTGAGAGAGAGGGAGGATGTGAGAGAGAGGGGGATATGAAGGGGATATGAGAGAGAGAGGGGGATATGAGAGAGAGAGGGGATATGAGAGAGAGAGGGGATATGAGAGAGAGAGGGATGAAAGAGAGAGAGGAAGTATGAGGAGATGGGGGATATGAAAGGGAGAGGGGGATCAGAGAGGGGATATGAGGGGATATGAGAGGGATATGAGAGAGGGATATGAGAGAGGGGATGTAGAGGGGATATGAGAGAGAGAGGGGGATATGAGAGAGAGAGAGGGGATGCTATGAGAGAGGGGATATGAGAGAGAGAGGGGGATATGAGAGAGAGAGGGGATATGAGAGAGAGAGGGGGGATATGAGAGAGAGAGAGGGGGATATGAGAGAGAGAGGGGATATGAGAGAGAGAGAGATATTAGAGAGGATATGAGAGAGGGGATATGAGAGGAATGGGGGATATGAGAGAGAGGGGATATGAGAGAGGGGATATGAGAGAGTGGGGGGATGAGAGGGGATATGAGAGAGAGAGGGGATATGAGAGAAGGATATGAGAGAGAGAGGGGATATGAGAGAGAGAGGGGATATGAGAGAGAGGGGGATATGAGAGAGAGAGGGGATATGAGAGAGAGGGATATGAGAGGGGATATGAGAGAGAGAGGGGATATGAGAGAGAGAGGGGATATGAGAGAGAGAGGGGATATGAGAGGGGATATGAGGGGGATGAGAGAGGGGATGAGAGGGGGATATGAAAGGAATGGGGGATGAGAGAGAGGGGGGGATGTAGAGAGGGGATATGAGAGAAATGGGGGATATGAGAGAGAGTGGGGGGGATATGAGAAGAGTGGGGGGATATGAGAGAGAGAGGGGATATGAGAGA
>BOPN01001816.1:196124-198624 GCA_017312705.2 Penaeus japonicus
CTGATTGAAAGTCTTTGAGTCCTCCTCAGCAGTTTCTGCTTGCTTCTGGAGATGTGAAAACACCTGTAAAGAAAGTAACTTGCATATATAAAGCTATCTTGTCTTGTGCCTATAAATAAAATAATTAACCCACTAACGACGGGGGCATTCCAGCCTTGAATGTCTCAATGCCGGGGCTTTTGAGCCCTTAGGCCTAAATCAATTAAATGGCTGGCACAATACTGTGCCGCCCGGCCACTGGGCTTTTGAATGAGCGGTACAGTACTGTACCACCCTTCCAGAGAGGGTTAAAGGAAGCAAAAAAGAGAGTAGTAAGGGGCAAAGTGGATGAGTGCAAATATAAAAGTTAATCAATAAATATAGATAAATTTGCAAACCCATTAATGAACGTGCACACACACACACACACACACACACACACACACACAAAATGTATTACAAGTCATCAACCACATTCTAGCTGTGAAAATACATAAGAACTATGATAGTAGGAATCCAGTCTGCTGTTATTGCTTTAAAATCCTATATTCTGAACAATAAAAAACATGCACCACACCGAATCCTGGCTGCCGGTGTCCGCCAAATTTTAAACATCACTATTGAATATAACAATTTTTAAGCTAAAATCTCAACAAGTTTTAAGCCAAAACCTCAACATAATCATCATGTACTACATATCAAATATATGCATAATCAATCTCTTCCCCCTGTACATGTGACAAGTTATTTACATGCATTGGGAGTAGAGTGAGAAGAGTGACCTCAGTGAGAGACCTCTGTGACTCAGAAGACAAAAGAAAATGGTTGAAGTAGTATTGTAAACTTATCATAATAAGTTTTATATGTCTACATAATGTTCCATAAAGAAATAATAAAATTATTGCTAGTAGGGCACTATCATATATGATGTATATTCTGAAAGATCTCATACAGTATCTGGAAGAAAATAACACTAACATGCTAACACAACTCGGCCATGGTGCATTATGCGGGTCCTCAGATATGTCATGAGCGCTGTGAGGACGCAGTATATGCGTCCTCGTGTTCAAGAGGTTATAGTGTATAGTACAATTTGAGGCTAAAAATTTGTGCAGAAAAGCCACCTAGAAAGTATAAACAGAAAAAAGAGGGGTTAATTCTAGCCTGAAGGCAGGCAGAGCAAGATTGCTTACTGAGTAACGAGCCCAGGGATGAACAACAGTTTTTTTCAGCAGATTGTACTAGTTTGAGTATGCCAGACATGGCATGTTAAGTGATATTTAGCACTACTTTCCCTGAAACTGTATTAATCCGGTAACACCGGGTGACAAGATATCAAGTCAAGTGGTGGCAGTACCAGCCACCGGGGAAGAGATATTTTGTCATGGCTTTCCATCTGGCTGGCATGCCAGGTTATCAGGTGTGTAGTGCTTGGCCGTGACCAGAGCAAGTTAACAACCTGAGGCATTTGGCTTGCGCATTTGAAATATTCCGGCGTTTAGACTATTTGGAATCAAACCAGCCCTGTCGGCATTGGGTTAATAGAATAAAAGCAAAGATCAAAATATTGCCATTAATGTAATGGTGCTGGGAAAAAAAAAAAAAAAAAAAATGAAGCGTGCTGGCCAATGAGTCAGGGATAATTTCAAGACAAAAATTAGGTGTGCAGGGATATTTTTTCCCCTTGTCTTTTCTTCTGAGGAAACAAATTATTATTTCTCAAAGCCCAAATTTTCAGGGCCATAGCTAAAGAGCAAGTGCTGTTTGAGCTATAAAACGTGAAGCATATATTGTAAACAGATCATAAAGCAACCCCAAAATCATGAAATGTATAAGTGCCACCCAGAATTCAGGCCCAACCTTGTCATAGCATGTATAGTGTATACATGCCACCTATCATCAGTGAGTAAAAGATGAAGACACTGTCTTAGCTTGAAAAAAAAGAAAAAGAAAAGAAAGAAAGAAAAAAGAAAAGAAAAATACAATATCCTAATTGGAAAATTTCTAGCATTATTTGCTCAAAAAACCTACTTAGAAACAGAGAGAAACCCTGCTACCATAAGTCAGTATACTGAGAACATCTATCTCAAAAAAAGAAAAGAAAAGCATCTACAAATGGGGTTGGACAAAAAAAAAATTGGAACGATAAGATTACGTTTCTAAATGGCTTCTTAACTCAGTGAAGCTAGGAAATCAGAGTACTCATATTTTTGCATTGGTTAATATCAAACTTACCCATAAAACTTAAGCCATTGATAGCAGATGGCATGATTTGCTGTCAAAGCAGCATCGGTCATAAACGCGGATGGCACTGTGCCATACAACATAAACCCGCCACATGATTGTATACATATTTCATTAATATCTCGGCTAATGGGTTAACACTGATGGTGATTTTTCCGTCTTTGATTTTGATCAAGCTGATTAACCCATTGACAGCGGATGGCATGATTTGCTGCTAAGACAGAGTCAGTCGTAGACGCGGATGGCACCGTGCCAAACAATGTAAACCTGTCATCTG
>BOPN01001816.1:213624-223624 GCA_017312705.2 Penaeus japonicus
ATATTATGCAAAGCATATTAAGTAGGGGCTAGATAGTGCAGTCACCTTGACATAGTTCAATATTTTGATGGAAAGGATTGGTGCTAGAGTATCACCTTGAACAACTTCCGATTAGATTTAGAAAAAGAAATGTTTCTCCGAAAACTTGATTTGCCAAATCTTTATCAAGCGGTCTAACAGCATTGCCAATGGTTATTGGTATATCTTATGATTCTAGGATTTTCATTCGATTACCGCGTTGGATCAAAGGCTTTGGACCACAAATGTTTGAACGTCTCATTACTGAATTCACTTTATGACACTTTATAATCGGAAGTGCTGTCCCTTTTCCCTCTAGCTGCACATGCCCTCGTTCCCTTGATTATCTGCTTGTTCTCCAGCCGTTCTCCATATAATCTGTTCTCCTGCAATTCGATTGTAAATGATGGTAGCGCATCCTGTTGTGATGCCACACCGCAAACTAAATGATGGCATCATACCTTAAACAGGCTTACGCCACAAAGGTTATCGAGAGGATTTTTCACTCGTGAGCTGGGTACACAAGGAGCGGCCTAGCTATCTATAAGGATACCCTATAAGAAGTTCGGCTCATGGTCATTAAATAAGAGAGTCCTACCACACCTGTGGCGTTACCCAAAGGACTGCGCTGGTTAGTAACACAGGGATTACTTTTAGGAACTCTTTAGCCATGTACAATGATCTAATTATGATTGCTCTGCGTAGTGAGTGTGTGTTTGTGTGTATGTTTATGGGGGGGGGGGTCGATAGAATCGTCCAAAGATGATTGCATATTATAGATTTCCTTTTTTGTATCGCATATGTATTAATAATGTTCTTCTTTAATACGAAGGTTAGGGGTTTCTCCTACGGGAAGGGAACGTTTTTTTTTCATCTCTTCGTCGCTGCACGTAGAAGTCTCGTCACGTAATGTTTAAGAAAAGGAGAGAAAACAAACTATGCAAGATATTTTTTTTTCTACATGTAATCATTTGCACCCCTCAAAAAAGGGTATTGAAATTCGAATATCTCCGAGTCGCAGAGTACTTATCCCTGTTAAACGTTATTGAAAACTGTCAATATATTTAGCTGAGCTAGTATTTTTCAATTTTAAAACTATGATATCTAAATATTATGAGTAATACCATTCATTTATAATTGTATTGCCCTTTATTGCATGAAGCTATGTATACGTGTAATAAAAGCTACAAGAAATAAGTCGGTGTAGTCATCTTTATTACGTCATACGGATTTTCTTCATTATACATTATTGTGTGTTTTTTAATGCTATTTTCTGAGACCTTTTTTTGAGATACACAGACAAAAGAGGAAATACCTCGAAAAAAATAGGGGGGAAATGTAACATATAAGACAATGAGAAAAAAATTCATAAACTTTTTCTACACACACACAAACACACACACATATTCAGCAAAATAAAACGAAAGTGATATCAAACAAAAATCATACTGTTCACAGTCTTACTAACTTTTCAGTGGTACATTTAGATTTTAAATTGGGTGAAAACGTACACAAAGAAAATATAGACATTTCTTTCCTACTTTTAAAGGGTTCGGTCCCCTTCCCTATTTAGATATACTCTAAAACATGGTTCCAATAAATAGGCAATGTTAATCCACGCATGCAATAAAAGATGAAACATATATATGGCAGACGAAATCCTTTTAAAGCGGTTTTATCAATTTTACTCGTCTTCATAACGAGCTTACAAATAGATGTTTGATAGTGATTACCCGTCCTATATTTTATTTTGCAGACACTAATACTCGTGTGGGTAATTACCCTTAACTCCTGGCGTCAATGTGTCCTTACTTTAAAGCATAAATACTCGCCTAATAAAGCTGGCGATATGGGAATCTTGTTCACTCTCAGTGACCTTTCCTTTTCCCCTAGCTATGTCGGCGTTATGTTGAATACTATAATCCTACCTGAGATCTGATAATCAAAATGTAAAGTTAGCTTGTCTGTGGCCGAGCGATGAGAACGACACCCATTGTCACTTGAGTCGCGACTGAGTCACACCACGCGATATAACGATCGACGTTTTTCTGGTCCATGATGGTTGGTCTCTGTGACTGACCAAACTCTAACAACCGCCGGAAGTCTCTCAGACGAAGACTTTCTGAGAATCGAAACTACAAATTTTCCTAAAGATCGGCAAAGAATTCGAGGTCAAAAACACAATTGAGTCTGGATACGAGCAACGTCCTGGCGCTCTTATGCCCTGGGCTGCGCTGGAAATTCTCCTTCGACATTAAAGCTCAACCCAACACTTCTTTGATTGCCAAAAGTGTTCCTGGGGCTGGATTCATTAACATAAGATTGTAAGGCATTTATTTACCTGCGATCAATTACCAGCGCGTTTACCAGTCATGGCAAAGTGGGATTTATCAAGCGATGGTAAGTCGCCAGGTTAGAGTAAATCGACTTTATCACCGTAATTTGATGGTAACTCTGGTAAATCGATTCCGCCAATCAGCGAGCGCTTAACATGATTAGGCTCTTTTGACCAATCCTGTGACATGTAAACAAAAACTGATCCAACAGAGAGATTTTTTTGTTTCAAGAAAGAAATAAAGATTTTCTGTGTTAAATTATTTCTATATAAATTAATTTCCTAGAAAGCATATTATATTGCATGATAGTATGGATCATAAATAATGTGATGGTTTTCAAAAACATATGCAGTGGTGGTGTTATGAATCGCTAATTTCTGAATCAAATAACATTTATATATTTATATGTTTACCGTTTTTCAATTGTCATTAAAATAAAATGTGTTTGAATTCGTCAAATTATTAATTCCATGTATTAATTTAAGTTATTGTAGGCCTATGACTAGGCTGCGTGAACATCATTCTCGGTTGTTTCCTGTTAATTTTCTTTATTTTTGTCATGTTCATATGAAAATGAACAGTTGCCTTAAATGTTGATTTTTTTTGCTGAGATAAAGCATGAGGAGAGAGTCGTCGTTGTAGTTACCAGTGGACATACCAGTGCTCCATCCACTGGTAAATTTAGCATTATATCTACCATGATAAGTTGTTCTTAAATACCAATGCGGTCTGTTTACCATGGTAATTGTAGTTACCAGCGTATTTATCATGTTAAGTGCATTGATGAATCCAGCCTCTGGGTCTGGATTCATCAACATAAGATTGTAAGGCATTCACCAGCGATCAATTACCAGCGTGTTTACCAGTCATGGCAAAGTGGGATTTATCAAGTGATGATAAGTCGCCTGGTAAGGGTAAATAGACTTTATAACCGTAGTTTGATGGTAATTCTGGTAAATCGATTCCGCCAATCAGTGAGCCCCTTATGTGATTCTTTAGGCTCCTTTGACCAATCCAGTGACATGTTAACAAAACCTGATCCAACAGCGAGATTTTTTTGTTTTAAGAAAGAAATGAGAAATATTTCTTCTGTATTAAATTATTTCTATATAAATTAATTTCCTAGAGTGCAAATTTTATTGCATAATCTTATGGATCATATATAATATAATGGTTTTCAAAAACATATATTTTTCTTTTTTATAGATTGCAGTCCAAAGAAAAGAAACAATGGCTCCACGCAATGGTGGTGTTATTTGTATCAACGCCCCCCCCCCCCCCTCAAAAAAAAAGTCAAATGAATAAGATTATGAATAATTGTATGTAAATTAATGTAAACACAAAAATAAACAAACAGTGAGGTGCAGTTTGCACTTTCTTCAATATGAATATAGTATGATAAATCTAAAGAAAGGCAATAAAAAAAAAAAAAAAAAAAAAAAAATGGTTTGATAATCATTATTATCTGTGTTCTTTAATGACCTTCCTAGCTATTTGTCAGTCAAAATCGTCCTGCTCATTATTTATGGAGCTTGTATCTTGCCAGAGGTTCGATAGGCGTGGAGCCCACTTCAATATTTATTATTGTCCTTTTCCAGAGTTCCGATAGGTACGGTTGCTGCTTCAATCGTTTATTAAACTCTAACGCATGAATCGCCAATTTTTGAATCAAATGATATATATTTATATGTTTACTATTTTTCAACTATGTCATTAAGATAAAATATGAATTCATCAAATTATTAATTACATGTATTATTATTAAGTTATTGTAGGCCTATGACATTCTGCAAGTTTACCCTATGCTGCGTGAACATTATTCTCGCTTACTTCCTGTGGATTTTCTTTATTTTTGTCATATTCATATGACAATGAACAGTTGCCATCATTCTGATCATACTAGGTGTACATGCAAACTAAAGAGTCGCCTTAAATGTTGATTTGCTGAGATAAAGTGTGAGGAGAGAGTAGTTATCAGTGGTCATACCAGTGCTCCATCCACTAGTAAATTTAGCATTATATCTACCATGGTAAGGTTGTTCATGAATACCGATGCGGTCTGTTTACCATGATAATTGTAGTTACCAGCGTATTTATCATGGTAAGCGTGTTGATGAATCCAGCCCTAGGATTATATCTATATGTATATGCTTTCTCTCTCTCTCTCTCTCTCTCTCTCACACACACACACACACACACACACACATATATAATGTCTTTTTTTATGTAGATGTACACACACACAAACACACAAACACACACTCACACTCACACTCACACTCACACTCACACTCACACACACACACACACACACACACACACACACACACACACACACACACACACACACACACATACACAGACACCTACACACAAGTGTTACATTATCAAACCACAGTGACGCTTAGTGGCCCGACGGGAACGTAAAACAATGACTCAAGTTTAATTTTCTTTGAAGAAGAAAAAAAAGAACGTATTCCGATGTCCAGACCGGATTACAGCAGTGGCTTGTTCAGTGCCATCTTGAGCGAGTTGTTGATAAGTTACGCTCAAGATACGGCGATAAGATAAAGGCTGATAAAGGCTATCTCTCTACCGCCACACGAACACAGCTACCACAGTTGGTGCATTCCTGGTTCTTAGTGTAGTACCTGTCGCCTCTTCTCTCTCGTGTATCTTCTCCCTCCTTTCAAGTGTACCGAAGGAGCCAGAGGAGGAAGGTTTACCGCACACCTACACTCTCATGGTGTGACTTACACCGTGCCTTTGATTTCACAGCGGAGTCAACGCCGAAGAGACGCCGCATACGTTTTCCTTTCTGGAGGGAACCACGATGACGTCGGGATCCGTGACGCTCGTGGCGTTTCTCCTGCTGGGGATGGCGACCTACGCGACCTGCGCCGAGACCGAGGCGGAATTGACCGACGTGGATCTTGGAGAAGAGATCATTGACAGAAATAACACTCACTGCAACTGGACGGTTTCTATGGGACCCATTTGCATCTTCAACGGCACAAATAAGGTAAGCGCCGTTTGCATAATTGTTTTTTACCTTATTCATCTATTGTTATTTTGTCTGTTTTCATCCATAGCTTAGTATTAACAACTCTGTATTATGACTGAGGGATGAGGTGGGCGACGCGTCGTGGTTCCGGAAATGAAAGATATGATATCGCAACATGCTATCGGATTTAATAGGTTAACATGATGCCATTAAAGACGTTCATGTTTCTCGTATTCATATTATTTTATAGTTTTGATGGAAGGCCAGAACAGTCATTATAACGAAAAAAATACGACGATAATAAAAACAAAAAACAAAATACACAACCAATCGGCCCTCATCCCTGCCCTGAACCAATTAAGACGTGTGCCATCAACAAGTAAACACAAATCACAGTTCTTCTTCCCTCAGTGCTAAAACACCTGACACATTTCTGACACACACGACACCGCTTGCTCACGCACGGGCTTGCCTTGGCCGTGACGCCCTGTGAGATTATATGACGCGAACTCAAGCTATGGTTCTTAGTTTTACAAGGTCTGTTGCAAGGATCAGGTGGCCGAGCTGTTAAGGTGGCAACGCTTGAGGACGAGAATGAGAGGCAGACAGATAGACAGGCGGGGACGGGAAGTGGGAGAGGGAAAGGGAGGGGGAGAGGGAGAAGGAGAAGCAGAGGGAGAGGGAGAGGAAGAGTGAGTGGGGGAGAGGGACGGGAAGTGGGAGAGGGAAAGGGAGGGGGAGGGGGAGAGGGAGAAGGAGAAGGAGAGGGAGAGGGAGGGGGAGGGGGAGAGGGAGAAGGAGAAGGAGAGGGAGAGGGAGAGGAAGAGTGAGTGGAGGAGAGGGACGGGAAGTGGGAGAGGGAAAGGGAGGGGGAGGGGGAGAGGGAGAAGGAGAAGGAGAGGGAGAGGGAGAGGGAGAGGAAGAGTGAGTGGGGGAGAGGGAAGGGGAGAAGACCGGGAAGTGGGAGAGGGAATGGGAGTGGGAGAGGGAGAAAGGGAAGGAAAGGGAGAGAGTAGGGAGAGGGAGAGGGAGAGGGAGAGGGAGAGGGAGAGGGAGAGGGAGAAGGAAAGGGAGAGAGAGAGGAAGAGTGAGTGCGGGAGAGGGAAGGGGAGAGGGACGGGAAGTGGGAGAGGGAAAGGGAGAGGGAGAAGGAGAAGGAGAAGGAGAAGAAGAGGGAGAGGGAGAGGAAGAGTGAGTGGGGGAGAGGGAAGGGGAGAGGGACGGGAAGTGGGAGAGGGAAAGGGAGGGGGAGGGGGAGAGGGAGAAGGAGAAGGAGAGGGAGAAGGAGAAGGAGAGGGAGAGGGAGAGGGAGAGGAAGAGTGAGTGGGGGAGAGGGAAGGGGAGAGGGACGGGAAGTGGGAGAGGGAAAGGGAGAGGGAGAGGGAAAAGGAGAAGGAGAAGGAAAGGGAGAGAGTAGGGAGAGGGAGAGGGAGAGGGAGAGGGAGAGGGAGAGGGAGAGGGAGAGGGAGAGGGAGAGGGAGAGGGAGAGGGAGAGGGAGAGGGAGAGGGAGAGGGAGAGGGAGAAGGAGAGGGAGAGGGAGAGGAAGAGCAGGTGCGGGAGAGGGAAGGGGAGGGGACGGAGAGTCGGAGGGAAGGGGAGGGAGAGGGGGAAGGAGAAGGAGAGGGAGAGGGAGAGGAAGAGTGAGTGGGGGAGAGGGAAGGGGAGAGGGACGGGAAGTGGTAGAGGTAAAGGGAGAGGGAGAGGGAGAGGGAGAGGGAGAGGGAGAAGGAGAAGGAGAAGGAGAAGGAGAAGGAGAAGGAGAAGGAGAAGGAGAGGAGGAGAGGGAGAGGAAAAGGAAGAGTGAGTGGGAGAGAGGGAAGGGGAGAGGGACGGGAAGTGGGAGAGGGAAAGGGAGGGGGAGAGGGAGAATGAGAAGGAAAGGGAGAGGGAGAGGGAGAAGGAGAAGGAGAGGGAGAGGGAGAGGAAGAGTGAGTGCGGGAGAGGGAAGGGGGGAGGGACGGGAGGTGGGAGCGGGAAAGGGAGAGGGAGAGGGAGAGGGAGAAGGAGAGGGAGAAGGAGAAGGAGAAGAAGAGGGAGAAAGAGGAGAAGGAGGGAAGGAGAGGGAGAGGGAGAGGGAGAGGGAGAGGGAGAGGGAGAGGGAGAGGGAGAGGGAGAGGGAGAAGGAGAAGGAGAAGGAGAGGAAGAGGAAGAGTGAGTGGGGGAGAGGGAAGGGGAGAGGGACAGGAAGTGGGAGAAGGAAAGGGAGAGGGAGAGGGAGAAGGAGAAGGAAAAGGAAAGGGAGAAAGAGAGGAAGAGTGAGTGGGGGAGAGGGACGGGAAGTGCGAGAGGGAAAGGGAGAGGGAGAGGGAGAGGGAGAGGGAGAGGGAGAGGGAGAGGGAGAGGAGAGGGAGAAGGAGAAGGAGAAGGAGAAGGAGAAGGAGAAGGAGAAGGAGAGGGAGAGGAAGAGGAAGAGTGAGTGGGGGAGAGGGAAAGAGAGAGGGACAGGAAGTGGGAGAGGGAAAGGGAGGGGGAGAGGGAGAGGGAGAAGGAGAGGGAGAGGGAGAGGGAGAGGGAGAGGGAGAGGGAGAGGGAGAAGGAGAGAGAGGGAGAGGATGAATGAGTGCGGGAGATGGAAGGGGAGAGGGCCGGAAGTGGGAGAGAGAGGGAGAGGGAGGGGAGAGGGAGGAGGGGAGGGAGGGAGAGAGAGGGAGAGGAAGAGTGAGTGGGGGGAGAGGGAAGGGGGAAAGGGACGGGAAGTGGGAGAGGGAAAGGGAGAGGGAGAGGGAGAGGGAGAGGAAGAGGAAGAGTGAGTGGGAGAGATGGAAGGGGGAGAAGGAGAAGGAGAAGGGGGGGGGGGGGGGGGGGGGGGGGGGGGGGGGGGGGGGGGGGGGGGGGGGGGGGGGGGGGGGGGGGGGGGGGGGGGGGGGGAGGGGGAGGGGGGGGGGGGAGGGGGAGGGGAGGGAGGGGGAGAGGGAGAGGGAGAGGGAGGGGAGAGGGAGAAGGAGAAGGAGAAGGAGAAGGAGAGGGAGAGGGAAAGGGAGAGGAAGAGTGAGTGGGGGAGAGGGAAGGGGAGAGGGACGGGAAGTGGGAGAGGGAAAGGGAGAGGGAGAGGGAGAGGGAGAAGGAGAGGGAGAGGGAGAGGGAGAGGGAGAGGGAGAGGGAGAGAGAGAGGGAGAGGGAGAAGGAGAAGGAGAGGGAGAGGGAGAGGAAGAGCGAGTGCGGGAGGGAAGGGGAGAGAGGGACGGGAAGTCGGAGAGGGAAAGGGAGGGGGAGGGAGTAGGAGAAGAGGGAGAGGAAGAGTGAGTGGGGGGGGGGAGAGGGGAAGGGGAGAGGGACGGGAAGTGGTAGAGGTAAAGGGAGAGGGAGAGGGAGAGGGAGAAGGAAAGGGAGAAGGAGAGGAGAAGGAGAAGGAGAAGGAGAAGGAGAAAGGAGAGGGAGAGGGAAAAGTGAGTGGGAGAGGGAAAGGGGAGAGGGACGGGAAGTGGGAGAGGGAAAGGGAGGGGGAGAGGAAGCGAAGGAAAAGGGAGAGGAGGAGAAGGAGAAGGAGAAGGAGAGGGAGAGGAAGAGTGAGTGCGGGAGAGGGAAGGGGGGAGGGACGGGAGGTGGGAGCGGGAAAGGGAGAGGGAGAGGGAGAGGGAGAAGGAGAAGGAGAAGGAGAAGGAGAGGGAGAAGGAGAGGGAGAGGGAGAGGGAGAGGGAGAGGGAGAGGGAGAGGGAGAGGGAGAGAGGAGAGGGAGAGGGAGAGGGAGAGGGTGAAGGAGAAGGAGAAGGAGAGGGAGAGGAAGAGTGAGTGAGTGGGGGAGAGGGACGGGAAGTGGGAGAGGGAAAGGGAGAGGGAGAGGGAGAGGGAGAGGGAGAGGGAGAAGGAGAGGGAGAGGAAGAGTGAGAGAGGGGGAGAGGAAGGAGAGGGACAGGAAGTGGGAGAGGGAAAGGGAGAGGGAGAGGGAGAGGGAGAGGGAGAAGGAAAGGGAAAGGGAGAGGGAGAGGAAGAGTGAGTGGGGGAGAGGGACGGGAAGTGCGAGAGGGAAAGGGAGAGGGAGAGGGAGAGGGAGAGGGAGAGGGAGAGGAGAGGGAGAGGGGAGAAGGAGAGGAGAAGAGGAGAAGGAGAAGGAGAAGGAGAAGGAGAGGAAGAGGAAAGTGAGTGGGGGAGGGAAAGAGAGGGACAGGAAGTGGGAGGGAAGGGAGGGAGAGGGAGAAGGAGAAGGAAAGGGAGAGGGAGAGGGAGAGGGAGAGGGAGAAGGAGAAGGAGAGAGAGAGGGAGAGGATGAGTGAGTGCGGGAGATGGAAGGGGAGAGGGCCGGAAGTGGGAGAGGGAGAGGGAGGGGGAGAGGGAGAGGGGGAGGGAGAGGGAGAGGGAGAGGAAGAGTGAGTGGGGGAGAGGGAAGGGGAAAGGGACGGGAAGTGGGAGAGGGAAAGGGAAAGGGAGAGGGAGAGGGAGAGGGAGAGGGAGAGGGAGAGGGAGAGGAAGAGGAAGAGTGAGTGGGAGAGATGGGAGAAGGAGAAGGAGGAGAAGGAGAGGGAGAGAGGGAGAGAGAGAGAGGGGGAGAGAGGGAGAGAGGGGAGGGGGGGGGGGGAGGGGGGGGGGGAGGGAGAGAGGGAGAGGGAGGGAGAGGGAGAGGGAGGGGGGGGGGAGGGAAGGGGAGAGGGACGGGAAGTGGGAGAGGGAGGGGGAGAGGAGTAGAAGGAGAGGGGAGGGAGAGGG
>BOPN01001816.1:241124-246124 GCA_017312705.2 Penaeus japonicus
GGAGAAGAAAAAAGGAGAAGGAGAAGGAGAAAGAGAAAGAGAAAGAGAAGAAGAAAGAGAAAGAGAAAGAGAAAGAGAAAGAGAAGAGAAAGAGAAGGAGAAGGAGAAGAAAAAGGAGAAGGAGAAGGAGAAGGAGAAGGAGAAGGAGAAGGAGAAGGAGAAGGAGAAGGAGAAGGAGAAGGAGAAAGAGAAAGAGAAAGAGAAAGAGAAAGAGAAAGAGAAAGAGAAGAAGAAGAAAAAGGAAAAGGAAAAGGAGAAGGAGAAGGAGAAGGAGATGGAGATGGAGATGGAGATGGAGATGGAGAAGGAAAAGGAAAAGGAAAAGGAAAAGGAAAAGGAAAAGGAAAAGGAAAAGGAAAAGGAAAAGGAAAAGGAAAAGGAAAAGGAAAAGGAGAAGAAGAAGAAGAAGAAGAAGGAAGAGGGGAAGGAGAAGGTGAAGGAGAAGTAGAAGGAGAAGTAGAAGGAGAAGGAGGAGGAAGAGGAGGAGGAGGAGGACGAGAATGATAATAATAATAATAATAAGAAGAAGAAGAAGGAAGAGGAAGAAAAGAAAAGGAAAAATGAAAAAGAAGGAAAAGAAGAAGAAGCTGAAGAAGGGGAAGGGGAAAGAGAAGGAGAAGGAGATGGAGATGGAGATGGAAAAGCAATAATAATAAAAATGGCTAATGATGATGATAATAAAAATAAAAACAGTAATGATGATAATGATAATTCATGATAATAATAATGATGATAATAATAATAATACCAGTAAATTAAAGGAGGAGGGAACGGAGAAGAAAAAGGTGAAACAGAAGAAAGAGGAGAAGAAGAGGAAGAAAGTAGTAAATATAAATAGAAATAATGAGGATGTTGATGAAGAAGGTATAGAAAATGGGGAAGGGAGAGAGAGAGAGAGGAGAAGAAGCACGGTCAGACGGAAGAGGAAGGAAGATCAAGGAGGCGGAAGAGGAAGGAGAGTCAGAGAAGCAGAAGAAAAACGAGGGAAGGGAGGCAGAGGGGGCGGGGGATGGTAAAGAAAAATGGGATAATGAATAAGCCTGAATAAGGATAGGGGGAAGAGGAAGTTTAAGCATTATATGGCAGAAGGAAGCGATGAAAAGGAGGAAATTGGTACATCATAAGGCCAGGCGTTTCATCAGTGGCTGCTTTCATGCGCATCAAACTTGGCAAGTCGCTGTTTACGGCTGCTGTGGCGACGCCCTTTTGAACGTAACACGAACTTTTGTCGACCACGGCGTGAAAAGTATGACCTGTTGCGGGTGCATCGATTGCCTCATGCTTTCAAATGCAACCAATGGCGTTGATGAACGTGTTAATCACGGCAAGACACCGTTCACAGTCACCGAGGGCTGTAGACGACCCAATGTCGGTGCGTGTGAATTAAATGGATGATCAGCTGGAGGGAGGGAGGGATGATCAGCTGTTTCCGCCGTAGACAGCATGGCGGCACACAGCTCAGCGCGCAGTGCAAACAGTGATGCTTCTGAAGATGATGAAGGGATAACTTTAGATCGTACATGAATAATACTATACCTTAAAATCAATATTCGTGCAGCTCAGATCAAATGAACCCATTTTATGAATACATAACAGTTATCGAATCAGCTGCTCATTTCGCTCAAACAAACTTTCCCTCAATTCCTCATTTTACCTCGCTGACGGTCTCCAGGTCTTCCCACTCATTATCTATCACACCCATTCACTCATCCCCTTCTATCTTTCCTTCCAATCTCTCCCATGGTTACTTCCCTCCCCCTTCCACGTCTCCTACCATTATCCTCCTCTCCCATTTCTTCACCCTGTCCTT
Organism: Penaeus japonicus; assembly: GCA_017312705.2. NCBI lineage: Eukaryota > Metazoa > Arthropoda > Malacostraca > Decapoda > Penaeidae > Penaeus > Penaeus japonicus. The sequence continues at coordinate 242,935 of BOPN01001816.1, forward strand.
TCTCTTCCCCCCCTCCCCTTTCCCTAACCTTTCCCTTTCTTTACCCTTTCTCCCCCCTCCTCTTTCCCCACTTTCCCATCCCTCCCACAAAACCCACCACTAGTCCTTGCCACCTTTTCCCCAAACCTTGCCCTCCCCCCCTCTGCTAACCCAACTTCCCCCTCCTACACCCTCTTCTCTTTCACCTCCTCATCTTCAATCCCATCACTCATCTCTCCCTCACCCCTCCCTCACCTCCCTCCTCTTCCACCTCTCTCCACTCATCCTCCTCACCCACAACACCCACCACACCCACCACACCCTCTCCCACCCTCCCATCCCCAAACATCCACTCACCCCCACCCCCCTCCCCCTCGTTGCAGGTGGTGGTCAAGACGTCCGCGCAACTCAGCTGGATCGACATGCTCGTGCACGTGAGAATCCCCCCGCCTACCACTGGACAAGAGGCACTTACCATCTCGAGTGTGTCTTCGGCGTACTGCACGAAACACACCATCATGATCCAAGTGTGCTCGTTCGCGGAGTACCCGGAGGTGAGTCGTCTAGTGGTGTTGGGTGTGTGTGTGTGTGTGTGTGTGTGTGTGTGTGTGTGTGTGTGTGTGTGTGTGTGTGTGTGTGTGTGTGTTTGTGTGCGTGTGTGTGTGTGTGTTTGTGTGTGGTGTGTGTGTGTGTGTTTGTGTGTGTGTGTGTGTTTTTGTGTGTGTGTGTTTTGTGTGTGTGTGTGTGTGTGTGTGTGTGTGTGTGTGTGTGTGTGTGTGTGTGTGTGTGTGTGTGTGTGTGTGTGTGTGTGTGTGTGTGTGTGTGTGTGTTTAAATTGTGGTGTTGGTGTTGTATTTTTTTTTGGGGGGTGGGGAGTGGTGTGTCGGTATTGTGGTGTTTTTTTGTGTGTGTGTGCTGTTGAGTTGCAGGTGGTATTGGTATTATGTGTGTCTGTGTGTGTATTTCATTTTTTTTGAGGGGGGGAGGGGGTATTGTTGTTGAGTTTCAGGTGCTGTTGGAGATCTTATGATGGTATAGATGTCGTATTAAAAAAAAAAAAAAAAAAAAAAAATAGTGGTTGTTTAGTGTTGTGGTATTTTTGCTCCTGTTTAGTGTTTTGGGGATGGTGATGTTGGTGTAGTTCACCTTGTAGTGGTGTTGGAACTATCGGCGTTGTTGGTAGTGTGTGGTGGTGTTATATGGTGAGAGAGGGTACGGGTTTAGTAGTGTTGTTTCTGATAATGATAGTAGCAATAATGAATATAATAGTGATAAGGATAATGAAGATGATGATGGTGATAATGATAGTAATGATAATGATAGTGTTCATAGTAGTAGTAGTAATGATGATAATGATGGTAGTTGTAATGATATTAGAAATAATGATGATGATAAATTATGATAATGGTAATGATAATGATTATAATAATTATGATAATGATAATAACCACTATTAGTATTAAATGATAATGATAATGAAAATTATATTAATTACTGTTATTAGAATCGTTACAATGAGGGGAAATCCTATTAGCATTAACATCATTAAGGTTAATGATATTATACTTGAGAAAGAATGAGGATAATGTGATCAGCATTATCAGTAATTAATATTCTTTATCATTTTTGTTATTATTATCATCGCTATCATCATCAATATCATTGTTAAAGTATTGATTCTTATGGTGTTTGTTCTAATACAGCTGAGACTATAATGCCAATCTTAATAGTATCAGTCTTATTTATCATGATGTTGATTGCAATAATACTAATTCTGGTAGTATTAATTCTAAGAATACTTTCTCTAATGACACTAATGATGATGTTATGAATTACTGTGTTGTGAAATAGGATCTATCATATCAATTCTTCTGTTATCCTTTCCATTTGTTTATCGCAATATTTCCAGTAATATTAATTCCAAAAATGTGCAACCGCAATAAGACTACTATGTATCAATTTCAATAGCTTTCCCAGGAACGTGTAATCCCAGTGTGATGAATAATGACATGGAATCGAGTGACATCATTTACGCTGACATGAATTCCAGCAACAGTCATTCTAATGACAACCATTCTATGAAGATTAATCTCATTCACTCCTTGAGTGGATTGCAATAACACCAGTTCCAGTATTATAAATTTCAGTATCATAAAAAAAGAAAAAGAAAAAAAAATAATAATAAGAATAGAATTATTAACCCCTTCTCTGTCTCTTTCCTTTATCTTCCTCCCCCCTTTCTTCCCCCTTTCCTTTCACTTTCCTTTCCCTTCCTCCCACATCCCGATCCCTTAATTCCCACGATGGGAATTAATAAGAAAATACTATAGCACTGATTCCCATGATATCACTTCTACTACAATTTGCAGGCTGAGGTGAACCTTGATATGTCTCGACGTGAAGGGATTTATCGGACCATGATCCACAGTGCGGCAAAGGTCAACATATTCCCGTGTTGCATCGAAAAGGTGTGTATTGCAAGGGGAAGGGAAGGGAAAGGAGATGGGGAGGGAAAGGAGATGGGGAGGGAAGGGAGAGGGGAGGGGGAAGGGAAGGGAAGGGAAGGGAAAGGAGATGGGGAGGGAAGGGAGAGGGGAGGGGGAAGGGAAGGGAAGGGAAGGGAAGGGAAGGAAGGGAAGGAAGGGAAGGAGAGGGGGAGGAAGGGAGAGGGGGGAAGGGGGAAGGGGAGGGGAAGGGGGAAGGGAAAGGGGGAGGGGAAGGGAAGGGAAAAGGGAGATGGGGAGGGAAGGGAGAGGGGGAGGGGGAAGGGGGAAGGGGGAAGGGGGAGGGGGAAGGGAAGGGGGAAGGGGGAAGGGAAGGGGGAAGGGAAGGGAAGGGAATGGAAGGGAAGGGAAAGGGGAGGGGGAAGGGAAGGGAGATGGGGAGGGAAAGGAGATGGGGAGGGAAGGGAGAGGGGAGGGGGAAGGGAAGGGAAGGGGGGAAGGGGGAAGGGGGAAGGGAAAGGGGAGGGGGAAGGGAAGGGAAAGGAGATGGGGAGGGAAGGGAGAGGGGAGGGGGAAGGGAAGGGAAGGGGGAAGGGGGAAGGGGGAAGGGGAAGGGAAGGGGGAAGGGGGAAGGGGAGGGGAGGGGAAGGAAGGGAAGGGAAGGGAAGGGAAGGGAGGGGGAAGGGAAGGGAGATGGGGAGGGAAAGGAGGATGGGGAGGGAAGGAGAGGTGGGAGGGGAGGGGAAGGGAAGGGAAGGGAAGGGGAA
>BOPN01001817.1:42500-50000 GCA_017312705.2 Penaeus japonicus
TTCAACAGAATCAAAACCAAAATCAATACCTTTCAACAACAAGAATCATAATCCAAAATTCAAAATCTTTCAGCAAAAAGAATCATATAACACATACAATGAAACTAACCATCATCATATCCAACACAATCAAAATCCAAAGTTTAAAAATTCAAAAATTCAAAAAAATCAGCATTCAAAAATTCAAAAATTCAAAAATTCAAAATTCAAACATTCAAAATTCAAAAATTTAAATTCTCTCAACCGGAAAGACCGGGACAACGTCTACGGTGACCTGGCTGAGGAGGACAGCACCGCCTTCCAGATGCTGATCAAGACAGAGACCTGGATCAGAGACATCGAAATGCGATTCCAATTAGGTCAGGCTTTCCATCATATCGAACCTGATGAGTCGGAATCTCAGGTGAGGTCATCAACTCATTGTTTTTTGTTAATCTTTTTCTTGTTTGATTCATTTTTTACTGTTTATTTTTTTTTTCATTATTTCATTTGTATCGTTTGTGTCATTATTATTGTTTCGTCATTATTATTGTTTTCGTCATTATTATTGTTCTCATTTCATTATTCTTTTTTATTATTATTATCGCCTATTTGTTTCTCTTTTATTCACTGCTTCACTGATTCACTGACAAAACGAAAAGAACAGGTAAATAAAGTTTCTAAGACTTTCCTTGGGAAGTTATGTTGCGAAATTCTAGTACTGTTGACAGGTCTTATATGTTAGTATTTGACGAGTATTCTTCTTAACTAAGGGGGACCAAAAGTTAAATTTGTTAAAAACTATATCATACGAATATTTGATTAAAATGTGTTCATGTTTCTAGCATCCCCCTTTCTCTCTCTCTCTCTCTCTCTCTCTCTCTCTCTCTCTCTCTCTCTCTCTCTCTCTCTCTCTCTCTCTCTCTCTCTCTGTCTGTCTGTCTCTCTCTCTCCTCTCTCTATATCTATCTATCTCTCTGTCTCTCTCTCTCTCTCTCTCTCTCATTCTTTCTCTTTCTCTTTCTTTCTATCTATCTATCTATTCATGTTTCTATTAATCTGTCTATCTATGTATTTTTTATCTATATACATTTTTTTTATTCATCTCTTTCTATTTCTTTCTATCTATCTATTTATTTTTCTATCAATCTGTCTATATGTATTTTTTTATCTATATATCTTTTTTTCTATTCATCTCTCTCTCTCTCTCTCTCTCTCTCTCTCTCTCTCTCTCTCTCTCTCTCTCTCTCTTTGAAACTATAGGGTTAGATTTCCTTAGATCAGATGTAGGTATCTCAAAAACAAATGTTTACCAAGCTACCTTCCTTTGCTCTTTCAATACATCCAAAACATAATACAATGTTGTCTCATCCTTATACTTCCTAACTACACGACTCTTCGTTTTTTCCCTCCATAACTTTTCCTTCCTTTTTAACTTATCATAGTAACTTTCTTGAGGCAATTCATATCAACCATACAAAAGTTTTTTTGTTCCTTAACTTCCAAGATATACTCTTTTTTTTACATTATTATCAACATATTTATTATTTGGTACATGGAAAGGTAGAGGGGTGACCATTTCGTAATTCTTGAATAGATAGAGATATTAGTTGTTGTTTTTTAAGATTTAGTTTATATAAGCAATGATACATGGAAATAGAAATTAAATTACTTTAACGAGTTGTTGTCTTGTTACGTAAATAGATCTTTGTTTGTTTTTTTGTTGTTCTTATTATTATTGATATTACTACTATTATTATTGTTATTATTGTTGTTGTTGTTATTATCATTATCATTATCATCATTAGTAGTAGTAGCAGTAGTATCATTATTGATATTATTTCCGTTATCCTCATTGTTATTGTTCTTATTATTGTTTTCAATAATAAGAACAATAATTATTATCAATGAAATTATTGCTTTCAGAAATATCATATTTATCATTGTTATTATCATTATCATTATTATAACTAACACTCTTATTGTGTGGAGGTGGCTTGGATTATGAAAAAAAATGATTTAATATGAAAAATGTACAATGTTTTCCACCTGATTTTTAAAGTAAAAAAACATTAAATGGTGGAGTCTTCTGTCACATATTAACTTACCACCTGACAATAACAATCCCAGATAAAAGCTTCGCAAGCTTTAATCTTTTTTTAACTGCCAATCAATAAATCACTTTTAAATGAGAAAGTTTGAGAGACTCATTCCATTCAAAGTTCTTCTTAGGTAAATATGCAAGATAAAGAATATAAAAGAGTTTAAAAAAAGAGATTAAAAAAAAACTCGTGGGAGTTTGCCACGACGTGCCTGTTCGACCCTCAAGGGAGCACGTAAAAAAAAAGGAAAATGAAAAAAAAGGCAGCAAATAACAGTTAATTATAAACTTTCTTCTCTGACTCTAAAAATTACCTCTTTTTTCCCCGACGTCAGTTCAAAGCTCGGCTCCCTCGCGTCCCCCCCTCCCCCCCTTTGTAGCGTCGAGGAGCTTGTTTGCTTTTAACCACTGCGATTCCCCTCTCTGCCTCTCCATGTTATCTTTTTCTCTTGCTCTTCCTCTTCTTTCGGTTCATTTCCGCCTTCTACCCTCTTCCTATGTTTTTTTCTTGTTGTTTTTTTCTTCTTCTTCTTCTGTTTGCACTCCTACTCACTCGCACTCACGCCACCGGCCTTGTTCTTACTCTCCTTCTTCTGCTCTGTTCTTATCTGTCCTTTTCCTTCCTTTATCTTTGTTTCTTCTGTTATTTCCTTATTCCTCCACAATTTCCTACTAATTTTACCATCTCCTTTGCCCCTACCATATTTTTCTCATTCATCCTTCCTTCTCTTCTTCTCCCCTTCCATCTCCTTTTCCCTTCCTTCCTCCAATTCCCTCCTCTATTTCCCCTCTTATCCCTTACCTACTTCATCCTCTACACTCAGTGCTTCTCACACCAATCTCCTTGTCTCTATTCCATTACGAACACTTGAAAGGATGATAACACATCCCTTAGACAAGCAAGGGCTTCGCAGCGAAAATCTTAAAACTATGCATACTATTGAACTTGGCATGGATATAGATCAGGGATATATATATGAGGTATATATACTGTATGAGGGGTCTATAGTATAATGAGAGAGAGATATGGTGCATAGCATATCTATGTTTCTGATAGATTATGTTATTTAGACTATAAGATATCTTTTCGAACACGTGAAATATTTTAAACTTGAACAGAAAACAACTCGATTTGTCAAGAAACGATGACAAATGTCTCTGCAAATAAAGTGATTAAAATTTCCCAGCTTTCGGTACTAATTAGATCATCAAGAACCTTATTAGCCCCCCCCCCTCCTCCTCCCAGCGCCAAAAAAAAGACAACAAGTTACGACACAGACGGTACCAACAACAACAACAACAATAAACAAACCCATTAACACTACCAAAACAGATCCATTCACTGAAATAAAAAATAAAATAAAAAAATAAAATCTCACTAAACACAACTCAACCACGCACTTTAACCCAACCTAGTCAACCAGCCAGTCCAATGCTAACTTCTTCCTTCCTTCCCTAGAATACGTTCTGGTTCGCCGAGCCCCGAGTTCTCCTCCAAGACAAGACAAGAGTGGCGGATCGCCATCGCATCATCTACCAGTTCGGTCCTGAAGGATATAATACGGTGAGGAGGTGATTTTTTCTGTTGTGTGTGTGTGTGTGTGTGTGTGTGTGTGTGTGTGTGTGTGTGTGTGTGTGTGTATGTGTTTGTGTGTGTGTGTGTGTGTGTTTGTGTGTGTGTGTTTGCGTCTATCTATGTACTAACGTATATATCTATATGTGAGTGTGTCAGTGTGTGTACACACAAACATACACATACACATATATGTATATATGTATGCATGTGTGTCTATATAGATATATGTGTGAGAGAGAGAGAGAGAGAGAGAGAGAGAGAGAAAGGGGTTGAAATAAAGAAAGCGAGAGGAACAAGGTGATGCACGCATACAGAGTTAACAGTTAATACATATACTTCCTCATAAATACTTTTTTTTTCAAGTGAAATAAGTAAATTTATGAATACCTAAAACAATAAAATAAGAGATGTCTAAAGAAAGAATATAACTGTTCCTTCGCTCCCACATCTTCTCATAAGGCTGTCATCTCCGAAAGCATATTTCTCTACAAAATCTTGCGGTAAGAAATACTTTACGACATTTCCCCTTCCATCATGCAAATATTTCTTCCAGCGAATCGAGCGGTAAAGAGAATATAACGCTCTTTCTTTCAATTTTCCCTTTCACGCAATTTCAGACACTTGTGAATTTATCGAGAAACATTACAGCCAAGCGGCACTTCAGGAGAACCCAGCCGGAAACCCAAGAGGAAAAGAAGCTTCGCACATCGATGGTTACAGCGACAGAAAACGGGATGACCACATTGGAAGAAGAGAGTAATGTGACTCTGAGTGAAGGAGTAATAGGAGCCGATGGAGAGAGATTCATTAATGACACCCAAATGCTCTCCAGTGAGAGGAAGGAAATCGTGTTGGAAGCAGGAAACATAACCGTTGGAGATGGATTTGGCCATGACGGGTGGGAGAATCTTAAAGAAAACGACACTTTAATAGAAAACGAGAATGGTAACACAGAAAACGAGGAAGCCGTAGGAATCGGGGAGACTCATAAAGAAAGAGAAAGTGTCGTCCAAGAAAATAGAGATAGTTTCAACTCGACAGCAGGGGAACAGAAAGAGAATAATGATGATAATAATGATATGACAAACAGCAATGGCACCGATAAAATTCATCTCGCGCCGGAGTCAAACTTTGAAGCTGTTGAAAATGCAACGGCCATTGAAGAGAGATAGTGCAAAGATCACCAACCTGATCATACCTCAAAACACCAATAACCAAACGATAGATAATTATGTAAAACGAAATGATACGACAAGCAGTAATGCAGAAAAAATGACATTCCCACAGAATTTCGAATCAAACACAGACCTCACTACAAAAAAAAAAGATTAAAAACAATAGTGAAGGGAACTATCAGCCCTATAGTTTGGAGACAAGCAACCTGCCCTGACTGACGGTTGAACGGCTGAAACTGACAGGTCGATTACAGTAACTGACGACTCATCCAGAGGCACTGTCGACCTTGTTATAGTGAATGATTGGCTGGATATAGCGGCGGAAAAGTGTGCAATGACAGTGTTATAATGCTGAACGAGAAAAAAATTCTGATGGAGAGAGTGGATTAAAAGTTGGTTTATTCTAGAGAAGAAATTATATTTGATTTTTAGGATTAGGAACGGTGGTATATTGATGATATGTGCATATATGTGTATGAATGTGTGTATGAGTGACCATTTGTATGTGCTATCATGTGCCTATATGTATATTTGTGTGTTTGAGAATGTTAGCATGTGCATGTGTTTGTGTGTGTGTGTGTGTGTGTTTGTACATGCTTATGTATGCAGGTATACGTGTATATATGTGTGTGTGTGTGTGTATGTATATATATTCCATATATATATATATATATATATATATATATATATATATATATATATATATATATATATATATATATATATATATATATATGTATATACGTAGATATATTTGCTTTGCTTTGATGATGCATTCAATCTAAGCCTCGCGTTATTATGGACGTGTGTTTAGTATTAGATTGTATATATCATTAAAATACATACGGATGAAACGTGTAAACAAAGCTTATGAAAGAAATAGAATAGGAAAAAGTATATGAATGTATGTGTATGGATATATATATATATATATATATTTATAATGTGTGTGTGTGTGTGTGTATATATATATGTGTGTGTGTGTATATATATATGTATATATGTGTTTGGATATATACATATACATATACATGTATATATATGTATGTGTATATATATATATATATATATATATATATATATATATATAAAATTTTTTATACTTGTGTGTGTTTGCGTATAAAGATGTATCCTATTTTAGCAGTTGTTTTAGAGATTTTCATTCATATTCGTTCAATATTCTCGCCCTAGCTTTTGTGTTGTTAGTCTCAGCAGACACTCATTATTGTACTCCCGCTCTGCACAACATGTAGCATAAACCTGTCCTTATATGGAAATTGTGGTATTTCTTTCCTGCTCTACATAAAGACAAAATGAATACATACTTGCTTGGTTACGCAAATATAGAGATATATCAATGTATTCATATCTACAAATGTTCTTATAAAATGAATACTGAACTTTATATCCAAGCCCTATAATTGTAACAGCTTTGATAATTGACAGCAAGTAAAGGAAACCGATATTGATGATATATCATTCAATATCAACAATTCCATCTAACAAAACATACTCCTAATTCTAAAAATTCGAAAAAAAAACATAATAATTAAATAAATGAAGAAATCCCCCCCCCCCTCGCCTCCACATACAAAAATAATGAATAGCGACTCAGAGAGATTTCGAAATAATCACTTGTCACACGTCACTGTTTCCCGAGTCATGCTGTTGCACTGTGCTGATTCATCTTGCAATCAAATACGCGAAAATTTCTTAAAACTGCTTTGCGAAACTGAACGGGATGATAATTGGTCTTCTGTGGGATTTGTTTTGCTTTATTTCTTTATGTTATCATTACGATTATGATGCATTTTTATTATTATTATTATTATCATTATCAGTATTTCTATCATGGTTTTCGTATTGTTATTATAAATATAGTAATGGTTATGATAATGATAACGATAAGGATAATACTGATAAGGACCATAATAATGATGATTATGATTTTTTTATCATTACTATCATTGTTATTATCGTTGTCATCATTGTTGTTTTTATTATTATGATCATTATCATTACCAATGTTATCATCATCACCATTATTATTATCCACATTATCATTATCATTGGTATATTGTCATTATTACTACTTTCACTATTATTATCATTTATAATATTAACAATAGATAGGAATAGGACTTACGATGATAATAAAGTTCATAAAGAAGAAGAGTATTAGAATCATTATTATCATTGCTATCATCATTTTTTTATTGACATGATTCATATAGTATTAGTAATATTACAACCATCAATAAAATTACTATTATTGCTATCCTACAACTACATTTACAACTAAATACTGCAAAGAAGTAGCCATAACTTTAGAAATAGGGGGGAGGGTTGGAGGGGGCAGTGGTGTAAACTATGTCAATAAGTTCTCAGGATTTCAAATTTGCAATGCTTCTCTCTTGCGTATTGCGTGTCTGAATTGTTTACCTTCATGTTCTGCCGATGATATGAAAGTCACTGGCAACTTGTTCAATTTGTTCAACTTGTTCCAGTTATTGATTTACAAATCTTAAAGGTGGGGATTGTGTCCTATGTGGAATTGCTACGCCACTGCCTTTGCAGATCGTTTGCAATGATACCTGTCTATATTTATTATGGATTTTATGATGATGTTATGTTTGAATTCTTATGTGTGATCTGATGTCATTGTTGTG
>BOPN01001817.1:52500-55000 GCA_017312705.2 Penaeus japonicus
TTGGCACATTTCAAAGTACAAAGTTTCACCAATGTACTCCATATGCCTCAATAACAAACTGAAAATACTGTATGCTCTACGAGTTACTGAAGTTATTTTAAAGAGAAAAGGAAATATCTGAAGAAACAAAATTATACACATTTACTCCCTACACAACAACTGTATCGTTGTTTAACCATTGTCAATGAATGAATAATCAACGAATTATATTACTATTATTGTAAATCACGTAAAACGGGGTATCCAAATCTCGATGAAATATACCACCAGGTAAGAAAATTGTGCAGAAAGGTGTACCTCATTTTTAAGAAGAATATAGGATATGTATTACCTTCAAATCATTATCATTTTATCCTTCGGTACACTGGCAAGTTAGCTCTCTCATGCTATATAAACTACAATCAACAGCTGTTACTCATTACATGTAAGTAATTCCTTGGATGAAAATGGTTTGTATTAGTTAAGGGACGAAACTCTTTCGAAGAAGGTATATGTTTCACAGGATTTAGATACGGATGGTTCAAAGATTTTGATGGCAAGTTCACAAGCTGTGGGTATTTCGAGAGATTCAGAGGGTCCCAAGTGTGTAGGTTTAGTTAAGATTTGTCACATTGTCCATATGAATGGTGTAGAATATCAATGATGATAGTGATAACAATAACTGATGATGATAACGGACATTAGGACTATGATAGTGATAATGAAAATAGTATTGTGATAATAACAATAATGAAAATTATCATTATTATCACTAATAATAATAAATAGAAGTAAGCAGTTCCACTGAATGGTTAACAAATGTCGATAACGTTAACTTTCGTCTCTTTGTGAAGGTAAATATTTCCAGTCTTGTCTCAATGAATGCCTTAAGTATTGCACCAAATGCATGTACTTACTTCAGTCTTGCTCTAAGTCCTAGCCGACGTTTTCTGACTTTTCTCCTTCCTGCTCTTAATTAGGTCATTGTAAGAACAAAAGATTATACAGTCCTGCAGAATTCTTGGCTGCATGTTGAGTGTAATCTTATACTCTAGTTTAGAAGTAATTGTATTATTTTCCTAATTAAGATTCTCTCTCTCTCTCTTTCTCTCTCTCTTTCTTTCTTTTTTTTCTCTCTCTTTCTCTTTCTCTCTCTCTCTCTCTCTCTCTCTCTCTCTCTCTCTCTCTCTCTCTCTCTCTCTCTCTCTCTCTCTCTCTCTCTCTCTCTCTCTCTCTCTCTCTCCCTCTCTCTCTTTCTGTCTCCCCTCCCTCGCTTTCTCTCTACTTCTCTCACTCCCAGTCCTCATCACACTGCCCATTTATTTTTTTGTATTCTTCAAGCGCATCTCGCTGTCCGAAATACCCTGAAATAAAAGAAAGAAGAAAAGAAGAATCATTTGTTTGCTTTCGTCGTTGAAAGTTCTCCGTCAGTCGGCTTGGTAGCGTGCATGAAGTGGCCATTTCCTCTTGCTTTTGCTTTTCGTATATCCAAAGTTTTAAGAGGAAAAACCCCGAGTGTCTCTATTAAAAAGGGGGAGCTCCTCTGGAATGAAATTTACGGCGCTGTATATTTAGGAAAGTTCTGATAGAGCAATTTCGACAACGTACCTTTCTTACGCACGGGAAAATGTTTATATGTATGCGAGGGAAGCGGCTTATTCCAGAACAAAATCATTTCCCTGTAAGTAAACAGACAATGGAATTGAATGTAGTTATCATGTCAATTGCTTGGTCGACGTGCATATATCTTGGCTATTTTGGCTCTGTTGACTATGTTCCTTTTAGCATAACGAAATTCAAAAACTCTTTACTTTTACGTAATATGTTTTCCATGTTACGTATCTCTTCGCATGTCTGGGAGTCTTTATCCCACGTCTTCGCAAGAATATAGAATTTCCCGCTCCCGCCGCATCTTACTTAAAAGAAAGAAATAGATAAAAAAAGTAGCAAAGAAAAAATGGAATTAATATTCTGGAGAACAAAGGCTTTGTATGTTGATTTTGCCAAGGGAAGCTCTTAATCTGTGAAATTTACAAGGCAGAGTCGATTCTCAAAGGAAGATATATTTTCCTTGGGTAGTATTTCCAGCTAATCAGCCTCCTTGCGACTCGTCTTTTTGGTTATGAATTCAGGGGGATGCATGATGTAGGGGAAGAGGCAGATTGGTGCAGGGATGGTGGGTGATTCTTGCGGATGGTCCTTACTCATATAGGAGGCTGAGTCGGTGCGTTCCATGAAGAAGTAGACACATACGCACACACATATGTGTATAACCATATGTAAAAAACAAGGAAACACACACACACGCACACACACACACACACACACACACACACACACACACACACACACACACACATATATATATATATATATATATATATATATGCACACACACACACACAAACACACACACACACACACACACACACACACACACACACACACACACACATATATATATATATATATATATATATATATATATATATATATATATATATATATATATATATATATA
>BOPN01001817.1:72500-77500 GCA_017312705.2 Penaeus japonicus
CACACGCCTAGATTTAGAGGTGCTTACATACTTACATACATAAACCTACACACATACATGCACACAGGTACACAAACACGTACACACACAAACACACGCACGCACACATCTTCCTCTTCTTTTAATTCATCAAAGAGTTTAATTTCACGTGGAAATGAGATCTGCTGATCCGACAGACCGTCAAGAAACAAAATGAAATTATTTCTTAAGAGAATGACGTTGATATTAATAATTAGTTTGATTAATGATAGAAATGCAGTTTTGATGATCAAGGGCGTTTTGTGAATGTAGGTATATTTATGATTATAAGCTTTATGAAGTTTTAATCATAAGATTGTTGCAAAGATTAGGATGATAATCATTATCATCATAATGACAACGATAGTTTTCATTATTATCATTATTGTGATTATTTTTAGATTATTAACGTCATTATCATTGTCATCATAAACATCATTAGCGTTGTCGATATGAATATCATTAACATTATTATTATCAGCATTATTATCATGATCATGATTGTTATTATCATTACTACTATTGATATCATCATCACCATTATCATTATTACAATCATCATCTTCAACATCATCATCATTATCATTATCATTATTATTATTATTACCATTATTATTACCACTGTTGTTGTCATTATCATTCTAATCACTATTATTATCATTATTATCATTATTTTTTATCATAATCATCATTATCATTAGCATTATTATATTTAGAGACATTATTATTATCGTTATTATCATTATCATTATTACTATTATCATTATTATTATAATCATCAATATCATTACTAATATCATTATTTTCATGATCACTTTATATCATAATCCTTGTTAATATCATCATTTTCATTATCTTTATGATTACCATCATCCTTGGTATTACGAATACCATCATTATCCTTATTTTTTATCAATATCATCGTCTCTGTTATTGCTATTATCCTTATCACCATCATTGCTATTAGTGTTGATATTGTTATAGTTATTACTAATATACATTATTGACATTATTGTTGCCATATACATTATTGTTATCAGTTTTATCACTAATAGTATCATTACTTTAGTTATTGTCATAATAGTAAGACCGATATTATTGATAATTATAATATTTACAATGGTAATAATTGTCTTATGTGACGAATTCAAAATTATGAAGTTATATACGCGTTATTTATCTTAAGTGACTGAGGACTAAGTTCACGGTCAGAGTATTGTGTGTATTTGTGTTGATATTTATTCATAGAAGCATTATATATTAAGCAAAAGAGAAGCAATAGTTGTAAAGTATATTATCTGAAAGACGGAAATCCCGACATCAAAGAATTCGAGAAGCTTCTCTCAAAACTACAAAGGATTTCGTGAAATGGAGTCCGTAGACGCGCACAAAGAGTTTTTTCAAGTGAAGAATATAATTTTTTATCGTGCATGTGTGGAGGAAGAGAAAGATGGACGTCATGCGCATGGTAAAAAAAGAAGGAGAAGAAAAGGCAGAAGCGGCTGATAAAGTGAAAAGCGCTTGAAAAGGATTGCACAAAAGGAAAATGATATTCATTCAGCTTTGCAAAGGGAAGACAAGATCCTTCTCTTCTCTCCTTTCTCATATCTCTCCTCTTTACTCTCTCCCTCTCCTTCCTCATCTCTCCCCTCTTTACTCTCCCTCTCCTTTCCCTCTCTTTGTCGTTTCCAGCACCATCTCCCATTTTTCTCTCTCTTCTCACTTTCTCTCTTTCTCTCTCTCCTCTCTCCTCCCCCTCTCTCTCTCTCTCTCTCTCTCTCTCTCTCTCTCTCTCTCTCTCTCTCTCTCTCTCTCTCTCTCTCTCTCTCTCTCTCTCTCTCTCTCTCTCTCTCTCTCTCTCTCTCTCTCTCTCTCTCTCTCTCTCTCTTACTTCCCACGTTCTCTCTCTTCCCTGTCGTTCTCTCTTTCTCTTACTTCCCACATTCTCTCTCTTCCCTGTCGTTCTCTCGCTCCTCCTCTCTTTTTCTCACTTCGCCCTCTTCCTTTCCCTCTCCATCTCTCTTATCCTCTCCCTCCTTCCCTTCCCTCTCTCCTTTACCCACCCACTCCCCTTCTCCTTCCTTCCCTCTTCTCTCTCCCTTTCCGTCTTCCTCCCATTTCACTCCCCTCTGTCCCTCCTTGCTCCCTCTCTCTTATTCTCTACCCTCCTCTCTCCGCTCTCTCCCCTCCCCCATATTCTTATCCCTTCGACTGAGAAAAGCCGGACGTTGTTGTCTCATTCAACCTGAGCTTATTTCTTCACTCTCGCCTTCAACTTGGAAGAAGAGACGTAACAAGACAAAAAAAAAAGTTATGATAAAACATAGAGTCGTAATTCTTTCGGAGAATAGATATAGCAAGCAAGCAAGCAAGCAAGCATCATGAGGTCGTGAAAAGATTTATATGCGTAGTGATTCTCTCGTAAAATGATTGATAGGTAGAAAGTTGTCATGATCAGCTGTGACATTTCTTGGTCACGGGCGTAGGAGCGTAGCATGAGTGAGGGTCATCAATCAGGCATTCATTCATGGGCGGGATGGAAGGGGAGGGAGGGGCGGGGGGGGGGGGTCGTGGATGACCGCGACTTTGGGGGAGTAGTCATGATGACCTCGACTCTTGATAAAATATTTCACTGAGGGATGAAAGTGAGATTATCTTTTTAGTGGTTTCTTTAATCTTATTTGTCTACTTTCGTTCTTTATTCATTTATTTGTTTATTAGTTTATTTGTTTATCTGTTTGTTTACTTATTCTGAGGGGAGAGGAGGGGGAAGGGGGTTGGGTAATTTTGACCCGTATCTATTGATTCACTTCTAATTTCTTTTAAGTTTGTTTTCATTTTAAATATATTTTCCTTTTCCCTTATCTATTCCTTTTTCAAGGATAGGCGGAGAAGAAAAGGGTAGGAGGGTTACAGGAGGTAGTATAAAGGAGTAAAAAGCTACGAGGAGGGGGGAAGGGGTGGAGGCGCACCCCCCCCCCCCCCCCCCCCCCCTCCCCCATCCTCCGGCTTCGTGACTCAGCATTCGCTTCAGCGTGAGAATCGGAAGACTCTGCTTGACAACAATTACTCGAAAGAATGTTTGGTTGTCAAGTTTAAAGGCGTAAAGACGTGTCACTATTTAGACAAATGACACTGACTGTCGAGAAAAAAAAAAAAAAAAGTTCATCTCCATCTTTCTCCACTTGATGAAATCGAACGTGGAATGCTTTTCTACCATGGCATAAAAAAAGGGTACACAACCATATAACTGAGTGTTGTTGTTTTTCCTCTTTTTATCCAACTGTTTTTCATGACATGAGACGGTGGCAAGTACAGGCACTGAAGGTCCTCAAGAAAAGGCTAAGCCACTATCGCAGTGTCCTTAATCCGTGAAAAGGCAAGTGTGACACGGGTAGAAAAGCATCATCGTGCCATAGTGCCATCAGGTCTAGGTACACCAGCTGTCCAGACACAGGATCGCCTTGAACTAAAGAGTCTTGCGAATGTTTTTGAAAGCAGCTCTTCCTCGTGTCGTCAGAAAGCAAGGATCTACATCCTACAAGATGACTGTAATAGTGTATGCGATAATAGGCGTTATCTTCATCGTGTGTTGTCTGTCTTCGAACCTAAATCCTTTGTTTTCCATCAACGATCTTGCTTCGATGGATCTTCCCTTCGATCAGGACAGCACTGAAAACCATCTTCTTTTGGCTCAAGCTAATGTTCGAGATTTCTATTGTTTCCTAACCACCTCGCAGGCTGCAACTTACATGTGGAGGCAACAGAGATCGAAAGAAGTTCTCTCCCGGAATTTTTCAAACGCCAAAACAAAAGAAAACGATCACCAACTTCGGATAATGAAGAACGCCAATTACGACCAGAAAAAAATGACCATGTGGAGCAAAAGAAGACAGACCACCTTGACAATAACCTTGCTTAGTTTCCCCTCCACCCTACCCCCCTCTCCCACCCCCATCCCCACCCCCACCTCAAGTACAAGGGCCTGCATGGGTGTGGTCAAAGCCGCCGCAGCGAAGGCGTGGGTCACCTCCAGAAGGACTTCTCGCCGGCCAATATCACATTCCTTTATGAATACTTGTCTAAATGAAGTTTTCATTTTCCTGCAGAAGGACAGGGGCACTTTCGAATGTCTAAATCCTGAAGAACTTTCCCTCTGTTGCGAGAATCTGAGGCAGGTAAAAGATATATAGAAATAAATAGATATTTACATCGAGTTACCTTGCTTTGTCATTTTTCCGAATTACAAAAAAATATATATAGAATTGAAGTTGTGTCTTCAAGTCAAGAGAGATGTTACTAATGACCATATCGTGACCTTGGCCAATATTATGCATGGTAAATCTAAAGATATTTTTTATAACTGTTCTAGTTTACAATGTCCCTGAATGTAATACATTAACCTTATTTAGAAAAGTATCTATAACAATCTGAAATTTCCATTTTCATATATATATTTTAGGAGTTTATGATTTCTTTGCACCTTATGCACGAAAATACCAAGACTCAAAAAAGCCTATTGTGAATATCAGAAAACATCAAAGAAACCTATTGTAAGTATGATTCAACAGTAATATACTATTTTTTTGGAATTACCCCCTTGACCAACAACTTACAATGTGAACCAGTTACCCGAGATCACCACCAATAAACTGGCCAAACTTGGTCGACGCAACCAGTCTGGTTTGGGAGATAAACCTTGACAAAAAAAAAGAAACACACAGCTGGTTTCGCATAGTGAAGGTGATGATGGTGAGAACCCACGTGAGATGTGCTCTACTAACTCACCATTAGTGATGAGTTAAGGGCTCGCTCCACTATTAATCTTCGTCTGTCATTTTTTGTGGTGAACTCGGTGGTTTATTGGAAATAACGTAGATGGAATACCAAAGCCCCGGGGATGCGTGAGCGAGAGAGAGAGAGAGCGCGCGGGGGAAAGGAGAGAGACAGAGAGATAAGGAGAGAGAGAAGAGAGAGAGAGG
>BOPN01001817.1:102500-105000 GCA_017312705.2 Penaeus japonicus
ATATATATATATATATATATATATATATATATATATATATGTATGTATGTATGTATGTATATGTATATGTATATGTATGTATACGTACATATATACACATATACGTTCATGTATGTACATATATGTAAGATACGTAGATAAGTCTAAACCCAACCGCCCTGATAGAAAGCCAAGATAACTTTCGTCTGTTCTACGAGTCCTAAAATAGGTCACTGGATGTGTGAGTGTGTATACGTATGTGCGTTTTCGTGTGTGTTTCTGTGTGTAAAATGATACCGCCAGTAGAGTGGAGGGGGGGGGGGTGCGTAGAGGGAAGGTGTGTGGGGGGTGTGGGGGTTGGGGAGAGGGTTAGGATGGGGGGGGGGAGAAGTGCGGCTAGACAAGTGATTTGTCGAAAAGGACTTTCACTTCGCTGAGGTTTTGTGAGTGAAACGTCCGCAGCGAAGTGACCTTGCGCGAGGGTTAGGTCCGTAAGTGGGGGGTTGGAGGGTGGGCCGAGTGGGCTGTTTTGTGGGTTTTGAGGGTGGGTTGGGGTGGGGGTGTTTTTTTTATGTGTGTGTGTGTTTTGTTGTTTCTTGTTAGGCTTAGATTAGGTTAGGTAAGGAAAGTAGTTATTTATTTTCGTGTCTTTTTTTATCGAGTATGTGTTGTTTATTTATTTATTTATATGCTTGTGTTTGTGTAATATTTTTTTTAGTATTTAGTTTCCCAGGATCAGGCGAAAGGGGGGGGGGGGTATTGTATGTCCCAATGATTTCCAAGATTTTTTTCATCGACTTCTAATTATGGATATTGTTTTCGATTAAGGTTTCTCTTGTCCTTTTGGTGATCGTTTACTTTCATGTAGTTGTTTTTGTTATTTTTACTCCGTTTGTGGTTGTTATTATATTGAAAATATATTTAGCAACCGTATGCGCATGCGTGGTTATGTCTCTTTGGGTAGAAGAGGATACATTCTGGCTTTATATATTTATTTATTTATTTTTAATGTCTTTGCTGCTTTCATCAATTAGTTTCATTGTTATGGTTGCTATTTTTATTATTAGTTTAATGTATGATACTCTAGTTATTTTTGTTGTTGCTGTTATTGATATCATTATTATTATTATTGTTAATATTAATGTTAATAAGGATATTTCTGGCCCAGAGTGCGCATGCGTTGCATTCGCGGCATTGGAAAGTGTAGTGAACAGTATTTGCTTCGCCAAACCGGTCTCGCCGAGTCATGTACATTCAAGCGTACAGTCCTACAGCCGGAACATGCTCTGGCGTAGGCTCGCTCGCTCACTCACTCACTCATTCGCTCACTCACTCATTCGCTCACTCACTCACTCACTCACTCACTCACTCACTCACTCACTCAAGTGCCTCTCGTTGTATCATCAAGGTTTATGTCCCGCTTTCCTTACCGTTTATATGTAAATTGGTTCGTACTTCATATGTGTGTATATATATATATATATATATATATATATATATATATATATATATATATATATATATATATATATACATATATATATATATATATATATATATATATACACACACACACACACACACACACACACACACACACACACACACACACACACACACACACACACACACACACACACACACACACACATACATACACACACATTATACATACATTATACACTAGCCTCTCATCACCTGTCCACATCACTCTTCGTACCACAGACACACTTATTTTCCCGTAACATACAACCACACTTCTCTCCGTACCCATGCACGACCACACGCCCGTCCCACGCCCAATTAGCATGCGCCGAAAGCCGTGGAAGTACGACGGAAGCTGCTGTCCCGCTGGTCGTGTCCGCGATGAATAAATGGACGAGAGCCGAGCCATTAATTCGCCGCCATCGCGAACGAGCGGGAGCAATGCCTGCCGCTCGTATTAATTTCACTCTCGCGCGCGCCACTCACTGGCCCCGGCCCGCTGTCCCGCCGCCGCCGCCGCTAGTCGCCGCCGCTGCTTCGCGCTCGGGTCGGGTCGCCTCTCCTTCGCCTGTTGATTTGTGATTGCTTGAGGGATTGGTGTTAGTGGTATTGTGATTGTTATTGCTGTTGTTATTATTATTTTTTATTGATTTTAATGAGAATTATGATGATGATTATTGTTATTTTTGTTATTATTTAATATTATTATTATTATTATTATTATATATTTTTATCATTTATTTGTTTATTTGTTTCCTCATTTATTTATGTTATTATAATTTTGTCTTATTCATTTATTTATTATCATTATTGTTATTATTATTATAATTTATTATTATTATTATTATCATTATTATTATTACTATTATTGTGTTTGTGTGGGAATGTGTGTGTGTGTGTCAACTGTGTCTGTGTGCATCAAGGCTTTTCATCAGTCCCTCTCTTACCTGTTTATTTATTTACTGATTTCAGATTAAGTTTCCTTTTGCGTCTCTTCAAAGCTTTTCCTGGATATCGCCTGCTTCTGAGTAGCCTT
>BOPN01001817.1:110000-120000 GCA_017312705.2 Penaeus japonicus
ATCCCCCCTCTCTCTCCTCTACCCCCTTCCTCTACTACTTCCACCCAGGTTCTGCTCGTGAATATCTTATCCTGCTCACATGGGGCAGTCTAGTGGGGCGGAGGGTGGGGGGTGGGGGCAACATACTACCGTCACTAGGGGTTGTTGTGGGGGGGAGGTAGTGTAGGGAGGGGGAGGGGGGTTTGCAGGCTGTTGCCGGATCCTCTGCTCCTGCTGCAGATGTTTTATTATTGTCGTTACTCTATTTTGGGTTATTTCTTTTAATTTTATGTCCACCCCTTTCCTCTGAACGAGAGAATAGAGGAAGAAGAAAGGGGTGGTAGGGTTGGAGATAGGAGAAAAGAAGGGAGGGAAGAAGGGGAGAATGGAAAGAGATAAGGAAGGAGGGTAGGAAGGAAGGGCGAGGGAAAGGTGGTAGGGGAACTAAGGAAAGAAGGAGAAAAAAATGGCAAGGGGGAAGGAATGCAGGAGGGAAGGGAGGAATGGAGGGAAGAGCGAGAGAAGAAGGGAGGGACGGAGGAGGGGGGGGGTAGTGTGCGTAGGCCTCCGATTGGGCCGTAATACAGGCATTCAGGGAGAGGCTCAAGTGGTTGGTTTTATTGGATTCTCGCTGAGGCTTTGGGCGTGATGTCGGTGCCGTGGGCGTGTGGGTGGGAGAGAGTGGGGGGCAAGGAGGAGGTAGGGAGGATCGGTGAGTGGGTTGGAGGGAGCGAATGCGGGGGGAGGGAGAGGACGGGAAAGATATGAATAGATGAGTCAGAGAAAAGGTGAGAAGGGAGTTAGGGCGAGAGAGATGGGCGTCGAGGTAGGTAGGGAAGAACTATGGTAAGGGTGAGGGGAAGATAAACACAGAAAGATAGACTAAAGTAAACACCGCAATCAAGAGTCCCATCCGTGGCATCGTCTCCGCCCTCTCTTCCTCCCTCCCTCATCCCCCCTCCCCCAGGTGATCTTCCTCTGTTGATCTGCCACAAGAAGACTTTTGGTGCAGGATAATGGCGGCACATTATGTTCCCTCGTGAAGACCTGCGACTGGCTCCCCTAATCCTCGATATCTCATTCTCACTTTCCCTCTCCCTCCCTGCCTTTCTCCCTACCTCTCTCCTCCCTGTCTCCATCCTTTTCTCCCTCCCTCTTTCTCTCCCTCTCTCCCTTCCTACCCTTTTCTCTTCCTTTTGTCCTCCCTTTTACCTTTTCTCCGTCTTTTTTCACCCTATCTATCCCTGTCTCCCTCTCTCTTTCCTCCCTCCCTTTCTCCCTTTCCCCTCTCCTCCTTTCACTCTCCCTCTTCTCTCACCTATCTCACCTATCTCCCCATCTCTCCTCCTCCCCCTCCTCCTCCCTTGCTCCCTTCCTCCCTCACGAGTTAGTTCATCACTTTTAGAGCAAATCTTGAGAATGAAGAGCGAGTTTTAAGGAACTGTTGGGCTTAATTGTACTTCTGGTGATGTACCTCATTAATGCCGTTTAATTGCCTGTCATTAAAGTGTTTCAAGTAGGGAATAGAAACTTCGAAAACAGCGTTGACATTAATGACATACCAAGAGTAATTTTAATTGTCACTGTAATCGGCATGTTCAAGTTCACCGTCTCGGCGAAGAAGGGAAGAACATGTGTGGTGTTATTGTTCTCTGGTGTTCATTGCTAAACAGATCATAGTTCCGAAGTTAGTGTAACGGTGAATATGGGCAAATTGTGCTCTTTAAGAATTGCTGTTAAATGTACACCATGGCTTGTCTCCCCCCCCCCCATTATATATATTTGTTTCCATCTCCTTATTTGTCTCTTCCTCCTTTCTCTCTCCCTCTCCTCCCTTCCTTTCTTTCCCTCTCCCTATCCCTCTCCCTCTCCCTTTTCTCTTCCTCACTTCTTCAATCCTTCCCTCTCTATCCTACCTTCCCTCCCTACTCTTGTTCTCACCTCTTCCCCTCCCTCCTTCCCTCCATCCCTCCTTTGTATCTCTTCTCCCATGCAGCCATCCTTCACCCCCACCCCCTTCCGCGTCCTCCTTCGCCTCCACCGCTCCACTGCTCCACCCCTCCAAGTCCCTCCGCCATGTGGGTGTGTTGTTCCTGGTTGTTTATATTTTTCTTCCTTTGCGAGTAAAGGAACACAAACTTCAGCCTAGTTTTTATTGCCTAGGAAGGAGTTTTACAAGTTCCAGAGGTTGTTCGTGTCAGTTGAAGTTTCAGAAGCACTCATGTTGGTGTCCAGAAGCAGAAGTTGTTAATACGGGAAGTTGGGAGACCAGTTTCGTGCCCTTGTCTATGTCTGTCTGTCTGTCTGTCTGTCCATCTATCTCTCTATCTCTATTTTTTTTACTCCCTCCTTCTCTCCTTCTTTCCTTCCTTCTTTCCCTCCTTCCTTCCTTCCTTCTCTCCCCTCCCTTTCCCTCCTTCCATCACGCACAGATTAGAACACTATAGAACACAATGACAATATTAACAGATTTGCAAACAAAGGGCTTGGAAATTTTTGAAGGCGAAAGGGTGGAGGGGGGGTGGGGTAAGGATGCAAGTGTGTCCGTTGGGGCTGGGGGTAAGGGGGGAGGGTACTGGAGGTTATAGGATATTGGTGAGGTTTATTGGATTATTGTCGATATAACCTCCGGGGATATTATTATTCATGGCAGGCGTCTTAGCGGCTCCATTGTGTGATGTTTAAGACTCTCTCTCTCTGTTTGTTGATTCCCTTTCTCTTTTGACTTTGTCCTTCTTTTTCTTTCTCTCTCTCTTTCTCTCTTTCTCATTCTCTTTCTCTTTATCTTTCTCTTTATCTTTATCTCTCTATCTCTCTCTCTCTCTCTCTCTCTCTCTCTCTCTCTCTCTCTCTCTCTCTCTCTCTCTCTCTCTCTCGCTCCCGCTCCCGCTCTTGCTCTTTGGGTTTGTGAGTCTATACGAGTGTGTACGACGGAGCTTCCTTGCCGTACTTGTTTACATGGCATTGTAGTCGCCATTACCATATGTCGTTCCAACTTGTCAGAGTTAGAGGAGGAAGGGAAGGAGAAGGGAGAGGGAAGAAAGAGCATGAGAAGAAGGAGATGGAGGAAGGAGTAGGAGGAAGAGGTGGAGGAGGAGCCGCCATTACCTACCTTGGCAATGGCTCTTTGCATCACTCCCTGGCACCATCCCTCCAGGGCCAGATACGCAGTCACTCCTCCGGACGCCGCATGGCACCCGTCCTTCCTGTTATGAACATTATCCCAGGAGGAGAGAGTGAGAGAGAGGGAAGGAGAGGGGGAAATAGGGGAGGGGAGGGGAGGGGAGGGGAGGGTAGAAGGAGATTGGGAGGGAAAGGATTTTAGAGCGAGGGGAGAAAGGTGGAAGATAGAAAATGCGGAAGACTGCAGTGAAAGGAAGGGAGGGGGGGGGGAGGCCGGTGGGAGATGGGAGGATAGAAGGAGGGAAGGAAAGGAAGGATTGTAGAGCGAGGGGAAGAGAGGGGAAACGGAGAAGACTGTAGGGAAAAGGGAGAAATGAGGGAGAACAAGGGAGGACCGGAGAGAAGGAAGGATATAGAAGGGGGGGGGGGGAGAGGATGCAAAAGGGAAACCTTCACCGTGGAAACATTAAGATGTGAGAATACTTCATTACTCTGTTAATAGTTTCTTTTGTTTTTTTTATTGTTGTTGTCGTTTATGTTTATTGTTTGTTAGGAGCAGGTTTAGGAGCTTGTAGGCATACGTGTTGTACCGAATGTAGTTAATCTTTCCCTTTTCCTCCCCTCCTCCCTCTCCCCCTCTCCCCCTCCTTCCCGTTCACCCTTCCTCCCTCCATCCCTCCATCTACTAATCCCCCCTCCTTCCTCCCCTCCTCCCTCCCACTTCCCTCCCCTCCTCCCTCCCGCTTTCCTCCCCTCCTCCCTCCCGCTTTCCTCCCCTCCTTCCCCTTCTCCATCCCCTCCCTCCTCCTCTCCCTCCTTTCCTTCCTCCCCTCCTCCCTCCCCACCTCCGTCCCGTCGGTTCCAAACGGATGGTCCCACGAACGTCTTGAAATAATCCAATAACTTTTATAATGATCTTTCAGGCTCGAGGCTTATGGAAAGGAGAGAGAGAGAGAGAGAGAGAGAGAGAGAGAGAGAGAGAGAGAGAGAGAGAGAGAGAGAGAGAGAGAGAGAGAGAGAGAGAGAGAGAGAGAGAGAATAAAAAAGTGGAATTCCCTTTATCCAAAAGCGTGTTGGTGGAACAAGGTCCTGGTTATTAGCTGTGGGATCCTGAGACCGGATTTTAAAGGCAGCCTTTTTTCCCCTTTTTTCTGTTTCCATTATATTGTTAGTGTTGTCAGTAGGAATAGTGCTAGTCGTAAATAAAATAATTATAGCAAAACTAATAATGATAACAAGAGCAACAGCAACGATGATGATGATATTAATGAAAATGATGATGGTGATGATTTTGATGATAATGACGATAGCAACAAAAAACAAACTCAACAACAGTAACAATATTAATAACATAGTAATGCAAGTAATAGCAATACCACGCCTACTGCCAAGAACAATAACCATAGATGTAATTAGAAAACCAAACCCAGTTTCAGTACTGAGCGCAGCCTTAGGTCAGGTGCGCGGGTGACTGTCGATGGGTGTCGCTTAATTCGCGGACGGGTTGGCACTGAGGGTCGAGGGAGAGGGGAAGGGGGGAGGGAGAAGGGAAGGGGAGGGGAGATTATTACTAAGTAGGTCGTTTCCCCTTTCCCCTTCTCTCCCTCTCTGTCAGTCAGCTGTCCTATGCCATTTTACCGTCTTCCCTTTCGTCTCTCTCTCTCTATCTATCTATTTATCTATCTATCTATATCTCTCTTCCCCCTCTCTAGTGCTTTGCCTTTCCCCCTCTTCTCCTCCTCTCTTCTTCTCCCTCTCCTATCCTCATCTCCCCTCTCCTCTCACATCCCACCCCCACCCCCACCCTGGTGTTGCCTGTGCCAGTTGGTGACACTCAGCGTCGCCACCTGTGCCATCTTATTAAGCTTATGGATAGGATAAGATTGGGTAGGATAGGATACGATAGGGTAGGATAAGTCTTGTAGGAACGCATATCCTATCATGCCTCTGTGTCTCTCTTTCTGCCTGTATCCCTTTCTCTCTCTCTCTCTCTCTCTCTCTCTCTCTCTCTCTCTCTCTCTCTCTCTCTCTCTCTCTCTCTCTCTCTCTCTCTCTCTCTCTCTCTTGCTCTCTTTCTCTCTCGCTCTCTCTCTCTCTTTCTCTCTCTCCCTCTCTTGCTCTCTCTCTCTGTCTCTCTCTCTCTCTCTCTCTCTCTCTCTCTCTCTCTCTCTCTCTCTCTCTCTCTCTCTCTCTCTCTCTCTCGCTCTGTCTAACTCACTCTCTTTCTCTCTTTCTTTCTCTCTCCCTCTCTCTCTCTCATGCATTCTTGCTTCCCCCCCCCCTCTCTCTCTCTCTCTCTCTCTCTCTCTCTCTCTCTCTCTCTCTCTCTCTCTCTCTCTCTCTCTCTCTGTTTCTCTGTTTTTTTTCTCTGTCTCTCTCTCTCTCCCTCCTCCTTCCCTCCCTTCCGTCCTCCGAATGACAAATGATAGATTCCCCGACTCAAGATGGTCACTATTAGCGTCTTCGGGATAGAATTCCTCCCTTTTATGGCGCTCTGATCTCTGAGCATCCCCGTCCGTCAGCCTGCTGTTTCTCCGGCGACCCCAGCATCCAATCTGTGTTTTATCTCCTCTTAACCTCTGCTTTAATGCCGCCCTCCGCCGCCTTTGATTTCGTTTATTCGTCACCTTTTCGACTTCAATTGCTGCCCGGGAAGGGTCGCAGGGGTGGGAGAGGGGTGAGGAGGGGTATGAGGGGAGGTATGAGGGAGAGAGAAAGAGCGAGATGTGGGAAAGAGGGAGAGAAATAGAGGAAAGGTAGAGGGATGTGGGAAAGAGGGAGAGGAAAAGGGGAGAAGGAGGGGGATGTGTGAGAGAGAAAGAGAGGAGAGGGAGAGGGATGTGTGAGAGAGAAAGAGAGGAGAGGGAGAGGGATGTGTGAGAAAGAGAGAGAGAGAGAGAGAGAGAGAGAGAGAGAAAGAGAGAGAGAGAGAGAGAGAGAGTGAGTGAGTGAATGAGTGAGAGTGAGTCAGACACAGAGAAACAAAAGTGAATCATGAGTCTTTTTTCATTATCCGAGAAATGGAAAGTCGATTTATGAGACCTGAAATCTCAAAAGCTCTGCAAAATTTTAAAACCCGAAAGCTTTTGCAATGTTGCATTAACCCGCTGTGTTTTGCTGTAGCGACGGTCAGATATTATTGATATTGCAAAGTGATGGAGGAAGAGAGGGAGGTTGAAGGGGAGGGAAGAAGTGAGGTGGGGGCGATTCGGGGAATTGGGAAGGGGGGAAGTGGTGGGGAGAAGGGGCGCATTGGGGGAGGAGGGGTCCTATAATCTTAGTCCTTGCACGTAATATTTAAATGATATCGTATTCTGCCTCACGCCTCAGGCAAGTTGTTGTGCCAGGTCCCGAGGGTGACTGGGATAGTATGAGGGTGGGTCAAGTGTTACAAGGATGATAGTATAGCACACTGCAGTAGAAAGACGAAGCGGTTTTGTCCAGGTGATGAATTCGTATAAGAGTTGCCAGTAAATATTAGGGTGATGCTGGTAGTATAGGGACTGACGAGTTAGTCTTAGAACTATATATTATTGGTGGAGCATAAACGTGGAGGTTAATTAACACCCATATATGATTAGATAACAAAACCTTACTGTGTGTTGACGTCATGAAAGAGGGGTGGGTGGGGGGAGAGCTGATAGTGGGAGAAATGCAGAGGTGTCAGCAGATATCAGCCCTGCGTCGTCAGCTCCGGGTTGGGGAAATTTGCTGACGTAGGAGCAGTGACGCTGACTTGCCGCCTCTTTCGTTCATGAGTGGGGATATGAGGTAGGAGTAGGGGTATGAGGTGGGGGTATAGGAAAGAGGAAAGGATATGATGAAGAGGAAATGAAAGGGAAAATAAGAATTAGGAGGAGGGAGAGTAGAAGAGAGAGGAGAAGAGAAAGAATATGTAGGAGGAGGGGAAGTAGAAGACAGAAGAGGAGAAGAGGAAGAATCAGGAGGGGTAAAAGAAAAAAGATAGGGAAATGATAAAACTGAAACAAAGTAAAAAGAAAAAAAGAAGAAGAAAAAAGAGCAGCATCGGCGAGAGAGAAGGATGCATGCTTGATGCTTGATGGCCGTCTCGAAGTGATGCTGAAGCAAGCAAAGCGCCTCCCAAAAGCCCAGTCAATCATCAGGTGACAGACAGAGACAGACGGCGGGCGCGAGCGGGCCTGACTGGGCTCGACTGCATAGAGCCGAATTGTTGACGGGGCGTTGTAACATCGCGTGTACATGGGGGACAGGGGAGAGGGGAGAGGAAAGGGAGGAGAGATAGGAAGGGAAGAAATGTGAAGAAGAACTAGGAGACAAGGAGGAAGAAGTGGAAGAAGAGCTGGCAAATGAAGAGGAGGTGGAAGTGGAGGTAGAGATGGAAAGGGAAGAGCAGGAGTAGGAAGAAGAAGAAAAGAAAGAACGGAGAAGGGGGGAAGGAGGGGGAAGGAGGAGGAAGAGGAAAAAAAAAATTAGCTCGTGGAAGGAGAAGTAGTGGAAGAGACACTCCACTTAAGGTAACGACCGTCACGCGAGTTGGAGTAAGGTCTAGCCTTCATATTTTTTAGCCTTGATTCACGAGGGAGAAATAGTTCCGAGAAGGACCTCCACCTCTCCTCCTCTGCCTCGTTCTCGGTAAAAGAATAGATGAAGGAGAAAATAAGGAGAACAAGAAATAAAAGATACATGTATATATATATATATATATATATATATATATATATATATATATATATATATATATTGTCATTGTGTTTTAGTTTTTTCCTCTGTTTTCTATTTTTTTTTCTTCTCTGTTCTTTTCTCTCTCCCTCTCCCTCTCTCTTTCTGTATGTATGTGTGTTTGTGTGTGTGTGTTTGTTTGTTTGTTTTCCTGTCTCCGTTATCACGAGAGCGGTGGGAAAAAGCGGAAGAAAGATAGGAAGATGAGGGTGGGAAGGAAGAGGGGAGGATGGGGAGTGGGAGGAAAGGAGGGGGAGGGGGCGACAGGGACAGGAAAGTTGTTTGTGAATAAACATCCGGGTCTCTAATGGTGTCTAATATGTTTGCGATGTTTGTATAAATATTGCCTCTGTTTTTTGTCCGAATCAATTACGATCTTGTATCATATAGTGTTAATGATGTGTATGATGATGATTGTTACGATTAATATTATTATCGTTATTATCACTTTTTATTATTATGAGATGATGATAATATTATCATTGTTTTTTCTGGCATTACTGCTATTATTCTTGTATAACCTTTATTATTTTGATAATCCTTACAATGATGACGTCATCAAGATATGTTATTCCTGTTCGCAGTTGCCTGCCTTAGACCTACCCAGGAATCTTTATCCATCCCCCCCCCAAAAAAAAAAAAAAAAAAAAAAAAAAAAGAGAGGGAAAAATGTATTCTATCGCAAACAGACGGACTGCAAATGGACCCGGCAGATACAAAGGAAAGCGAGGGGAGTCTGACCCGTATTGCACCAGGCAGCAGAGACGATAATGGCGTGCTCCGTCGCAAGATCGAGATGTAAGACCAAACGCGAAGCCGTCTTGTGAGATTTGCAGTAAGAAGGCGTGAGAGGTTGACTGTCAATCGGGAGTCGACTTTGCAAGGATAGAAGATGAAGAGGTGTTGACATGTTGAGGAGAGGTAGAGAAAGAGGGAGAGTTGAAGAAATGGCGATGATGGATAGAAGGATAGAGGAAATAGAAGAAGAGACGTGACGATGGTAGATAAAGGGGTCGAGGAAATAGACACAAAGAGAGAGGAAGGGATGGTGGTGGATAGAGATGTTGAGAATATATAGAAGGATAGAAGAACTGAAGATGGTGGATAGAGAGATTGAAGAAGTAGATGGAAAGAGAAGTTATAATGGTAGATATTGAGGTTAAAAATAGAGTAATGATAGTGAATAGAGGGGTCAAGCAAAAAAATTGAGGAGAAGTAAGGGTGATGGATAGAGAGCTTGGGGAACTAGATACAACCGAGTGAAGTGATATTGAGCGATGAAAAAAATGGATAGTGGGAGAGCTTTCAAGGCTTTTGCTGGTCGACAGAAAGCTCAAAGATAGTGATAGTTGAGGAAGTGAAATTGGCGAACAGAAGGGTTGAGCAGCTATTGTAGATCAATCGAGTTGACAGAGAGACGCAGTTGCCGAGCGGAAAAAAGTTGAATGGGCCCAATCGTCCTTCAACTTTGGCGTTTCAGCAGCAGATCGGGTAATCAACTTGTAACTAGGGAACCGGTACAACAGTTAGTAAAGGGTAGTACCGGGGAGGGGGGAGGAAAGGGTATAGGAGAGACAAGGGTTTTCCGGGGGAACAGATGGGAAAAAGGGGGAGATGACGGGGGTGGGGTTGGGTGGTGGAGGGGGGAGGGGTTGAGGGGAAAGAGGGAAAGGCATGGGGTGCAAAGAGTGAATTGGATCGTTGGTTATTCAATTTCCACCGAGATCCGACCCCAAATGCAATTGCGGCGCGAGTCAAATCCAGCCTGGCGTTGTGTGTTTGCGTGCAGGGGGTAGGGGGAGGTAGGGGGGTAGGGGGTATTGTTGTAACGTTTGTTGCTTTTGGCATTTTTGTGGCTTTGATGCTCTGTTAATGGAGTTGGTACCGGTGGTAACGTCGATTATGTTTCTTTTTTTGTTTGTTTTTTGTTCGGGCGGAGTGACGAACTGCAGAGGGTGACAATGGGGAAATGGCTGTTAGAGTGTGATCGTCATTACGGTTGAGTTTTGGGTGAGTCTTCGTTATTCTTGTTATTCCCCTCTGTCCTCCTCTTCCTCTTCTCTTCACCCTCCTCCTCCCCTTCCTCTTCCTTCACCCCCCCCCCCTTCCTTTTCCTCCACCTCCCCTTCCTTCTCCTCCCCTTCCTCCTTCTTCTCCTCCCCTTCCTCCTTCTCTTCCCCTTTCTCCTCCTCCTCCC
>BOPN01001817.1:125000-145000 GCA_017312705.2 Penaeus japonicus
CCTCTCCGCTGTTTATGGTTGTTTATATATATATATATATATATATATATATATATATATATATATATATATATATATATATATATATGTATGTATGTATGTATGTATGTATGTATGTTTATATTAATATTTATATATATATATATATATATATATAGATAGATAGATAGATAGATAGATAGATAGATAGATAGATAGATAGATAGATAGATAGATAGATAGATAGATAGATATAGATATAGATATATAGATATATATACATCTATCTATATAGCTATCTATATATATATATATATATATATATATATATATATATATATATATATATATATATATATATATGTATATATATATATATGATAGAAATAGCATGGTTAAAGGATTGTTTTAATGGAACAGAGTCGAGTATGGCTTGTTAATATGTCCGGCCAAAAGGGAATGAAAACATTGTTTACATTGTTTTAAAGTTTTACGCTGTAGCCGGCGCGGGTTGAAAAATGAAAACGTGACCGGAGTCATTACTTTGGCCAGGTGGCACTGACATCGGTCTTGATGGCACTGACTTCGGACTCGGTGGCACTGACTTCGGACTCGGTGGCGCTGACTTCGTACTCGGTGGCACTGACTTCGGACTCGGTGGCACTGACTTCGAACTTGGTGGCACTGACTTCGGTCTCGGTGGCACTGACTTCGGACTCGGTGGCACTGACTTCGGTCTCGGTGGCATTGACTTCGGTCTCGGTGACACTGTCATTGGTTTCAGTGGCACTGACTCCGGACTCGGTGGCACTGACTTCTGACACGATGGCACTGACTTCGGTCTCAGTGGCACTGACTCCGGACTCGGTAACACTGACTCCGGACTTGGTGGTACTGACTTCTGACACGGTGGCACTGACTTCGGATTCGGTGGCACTGACTTCGGACTCTGTGGCACTGACTTCGGATTCAATGGCAATGTCTTCGAACTTGATGGCACTGACTAGGGATTCGTTGGGACAGACTTGTAATTTCGTGGCTCTGACTTCGGTTTCAATGGCACTGACTTTGGGGTTTCGCCCACGCCGGATCGGGGCTTTGGCCATCACTTGATTATTCAGTTGTGTTCTCTCATATATTCTGTATGTCTCTTTCGCGCTCTCTCTCTCTCTCTCTCTCTCTCTCTCTCTCTCTCTCTCTCTCTCTCTCTCTCTCTCTCTCTCTCTCTCTCTCTCTCTCTCTCTCTCTCTCTCTCTCTCTCTCTCTCTCTCTCTCTCTCTCTCTCTCTCTCTCTCTCTCTCTCTCTCTCTCTTTATCTATCTATCTATCTATCTACCTATCTCCGTTTTTTTGCTATCATATTTCTGTTAACTCTCTTCCCTCTCTCGTTTTACGTTCAACCTTCTCTTTCTCTTTCTTTGCTTCCTTTCTTATTTCCTTCCCCCTCCTCTCCTCACTTCTACCAAATTCCTTTTGCCCGTCTCTCTCTCCTTCCCCTCTCTTGCCTCCTTCCCTCTTTTCTCTCTTCTAAGCTTTCCTTCCTCCATCCATCTCCCCCCACTCCTTCCGCCCGTCTCTCTCTCCTCGCTTTTCTCTCTTCTAACTATTCCTCCCTCGCTCCTTCTCCCCCACTCCTTCCGCCCGCCTCCCTCTCATTTCCCTCTCTTGTTCCTTGTTTCATTTTCGTAAAGCCGCCTCCTATTCTTTGACACCTAATTAGTTCCCCCCCTTTTCATCCTAATACGATTTATTTCTTGCTCTCCTTCTAATGGAGCTCGAGAGGAAAAAAATAGGATTCCCATTAGCTATTTTTTTCTCTCCGTCTTCCCTCTGTGTATGGACCGTTTTTCGTCGTATTAGCGTTATGAGAGATGCGTATGTATGGATGTTCGTGCGTGGGAGATGTGAGATAGCCATACACACAGAGGCAGTGGTAGTGACTAGGGTACTTTCCTAACGTGGGTGTTATATCGCAAAGTATAAGGGTGTATGCAATAATGGACGAACGGTATAGCTCTGTAACGCCTTGTTCACACTGTCGGACCAGGCAGAGTGCACGACACAATGTCACTAATTTAAGGCCACCCATTCACTTAGCCTTTTCCCTCCCACCCACTTTCTTGCAGCCTCCTTCTCCTTATTCCCGTCCCCCCACCCCTGCCCAGTGCCCACTTCTCCTTACCCTCTTTCTCTGTGCAATGTCCCTTCTCTACCCTCGTCTCCCCTTCCCCCCTTCTCCTCTACTCCCGTCTCTTTCACCCTGTCCATCCCCCTCCCCCCCTCCCCATCTATCACACTCCTGCCCTGTCCCTTCCCTCCTCCTGACCCTCTCCCTCCCTACCCTCTTCTCCCGCCCCTACTCCCCTCTTTTCCCGCCCCTCCCGCCCATCTCCTTTGTCTTGTGCACGCCACTTCTCAGCGCCTCGTAACCGCCTCCGACTCATCTTCTCGTATTACCTTAGTGCAATCCGCGAGTCGGCTGCCTGAGGGTTAGTTACGTAACACGTCGAGAGATGTTCGAACGTGGCGCTGACAAGGGGAGTGTGAGAGGAGTGAGAAGGCGGGGGTGGGGGTGGGGGTGGGGTGAGACGAGAGTTTGGGAGGGGAAGACTGTGAGGGGACTTCGGCTATTGGGAAGAGGGTTGGGAGAGGGACGAGAGTTTGGAGAGAGGCGAGAGTGAGAGGGGCTACTAGGGTGAGGGAGGGAAAAGGCCAGAGTGAGGGGATGAGGGAGGGGAGAGAGAAGATCGAAGTGGGGGTAAAGGGAGTGAGGGGAAGGAGGAGAGTGAGGCAAGGGAGGTTAACAAGCGACGAAGATTTATTACGAGATTATCGCGTATTCGAGCTGAACTCTTGACTCCCTTGGCAGTGGTCGGGTGGAGGGCTCTGGCTCTTTTTGTTTGTTTGTTTGTATTTGTTCCTGTCGGAATTAATTTCTGCCTTTCTTTCATCTTAGTCTCTCTCTCTCTCTCTCTCTTTCTCTCTCTCTCTCTCTCTCTCTCTCTCTATATATATATATATATATATATATATATATATATATATATATATATATATATATGTGTGTGTGTGTGTGTGTGTGTGTGTATGTATGTTTGTATGTATATATATATATCTGTCTTTCTCTCGGTTTGGCAATGGAAAAATAAGAATAAATGCATCAGTTAAAAATGCCTAAAAATAATAAGAATTACAATTGTTTCCATTT
This sequence comes from Penaeus japonicus, assembly GCA_017312705.2. Lineage (NCBI taxonomy): Eukaryota > Metazoa > Arthropoda > Malacostraca > Decapoda > Penaeidae > Penaeus > Penaeus japonicus. The sequence continues at coordinate 128,188 of BOPN01001817.1, forward strand.
TCCACCGTGCGTTTTTGTACTTGATGATGCCCGTTGCTAAACTTTACCTCATTATACACGCTGATGTCACAAAACATCGTTATCAGTGCGGCTACGACTGCCTGCCGACTAATTAAACAATATTATTCCGGTAAACTTCATACCACTGCGAATATAATAACTGCAGTGGGATTTTTTGCCCTTGTGCTAGTAGGTTAACAAAGCCGTTGGAGTGTGCTTAGGGCCGCTGTTGTCATGGGAACTTTTGATTGGTCGACGAAAACTCGGGATGCTATTGCTGTTTCGCCGGTCCCGGGACTTGTCCCTCTGGTTTTCTCTCTCTCCCTCTTTATCTATCCATCTATCTATCTGTCTATCTATCTATCTATCTATCTATCTATCTTTTCTCTCTCTCCTTCTCTCTTCTTCTTTTTCTTTTTTCTTCACCATCTTCATCTCCTCCTCCTTCTTCGTCTTCTTCTTCTTCTTCTTCTTCTTCTACTTCTTCTTCTTCTTCTTCTTCTACTTCTTCTACTTCTTTTTCCTCCTCCTCCTCCCTCTTTCGGACTTGAGGTGGCACCGGTGTCGTTTAAGGAAAGTTGAGAGCGGGTGGGGGTCCCGCTTCACTGACGTCCAAAGACGAGGAAGTTGGATGAATAGTGATGTCCTGGATTCGAGAAGGGGAAGAAAGGGGGTATGTGCGGGAGGAGAAGGGGAAGAAAGGAGAATGAGAGGAAGGAGAAGGGAAAGAAAGGAGAATGAGAGGGAGAGGGGAAAGAAAGGGGAGGGAGGGAGAGGAGAAGGGGAAGAACGGGGCAGGAGAGGGAAGCATAAACTTGAAGCAACGAAGCGAGGAAGAAGGAAGAGAAAGGGGAAAGTTATTGGCAAAAAGAGGGGAAAGAAACAAGGGTAAACTTTAGGTTAACGAGCAAAGCGAAGAAGCGGAAGAGGAAGGAATGACAAGAAGCAAGCAAATTGCTCGATAAAATGAGGAAGAGGGGGAGGAGAAAAAGAGGAAAGGAAGAGGAGAAGGGCACAGGCGATGGGGATAGGGAGTCACATCTTCCAGTTCGGAGGAAATATTAACGGATTTTAACGGTCCTCTGTCGAGCCGAGCTTTACCCGCGGGAAATTAGCTGACGTGGATCCATTTTAGCAAAATACATCTCTAGCACGTATATATTTTTTTTCTTTCTCTCCCTCCTCCTTTTTTTTATCCCTTCGTGTCCATTATCTGTTACACTGATCGGCGTTGTTGTCTCCGCCGCCGTCGTCTTTTAAGAGGAAGTAATTCATGAAGTGATTCGTTGGGGGAAGAGGCAGGGGAGGGGGAGGGGGAGTGCGAGACGGTTACTTTGCTTTACGGACTCTGCTCCGAGTTGGGGCTTAGGTATTGTGACGTTGTTGAGAATTTGAGGTATTTCTTCCTTTTGTGTTCAGTTTTTGTTTGGTCAGTTTTTACAAGGAATGGATCTTACACCATCTCTTTCTTTCTTGGTTTCTTCTCTCTCCCTCTCTCTCTCTCTCTCTCTCTCTCTCTCTCTCTCTCTCTCTCTCTCTCTCTCTCTATCTCTTTCTCTCCCTCTCTCTCTCCCTCGCTCATGATCCCACAGAATACAAGAATAAAAAATGATAATGGAAATAAAAGAAAAAAATGTAAACGTTCCAACTGTCGGGTAATTTTATTCAGCTCGACTAGTATTATTTCAACGGACTTTGCTTTCATTTTATCTAATCTTAATGGATGCACAAAAGGCTCACTCATTCTGCAAACGCCATTAAGAAACGTTGCCTCAAAAAGTAGCACAAAAAAAGAGAAAGAGAGAGAGAGAAAAAAATATTTTGCGATATTTTCCGAATGGCTGACAGTGAATTTGCTCTTTGTAGAGAATGGACTGATTTTCAACTTGCTCAATTCTAGTGAGAGTACGTTAATTAATGCTCTTGTGGAAATAATGATTCGGACGATGATAATGATGGTTATGGCGGTCTCTCCCTTTTCCTCCTCCCTCCCTGTTCCTACCTCTTCCTCCTCTCAGCTCCCTCCCTGTCTCTCTCTTTTCCTCCTTCTTTCCCTCCTTGTCTTTCCCTTATTTTTTTCCTTCCTCCCCTTACCCCCCACCTTCACTCACCCTTTCATACATTGCATCCACTCTCCTTACCTCACTCTCTGTCTACCTCTTCCATCCTCCTCTTTCCTTTCCTCTCCTCTCTGCTATACGCCCCCCACCCCCCTTCCTCCCGCTCACTCACCTGCATCTTCCGCGGTCGCCCCCTCCCCCCCCCCCCCCAGACGCGGGTGCAGCTGCTGCCTCCACCGCCGCCACTGCTGCTTCTACATGAGAGATCAGCTGTGCGCCGGAGACAGAAAGATGAGGCCGAGTCTCCCAACTTGTTGCAACAACAGGGAAAGAAATCAACGCCAGAACTTGGGTCGAGAGGAGAGGGAGGATGAGAAGGAGGAGGAGAGAAAGGGGGATGGAGAGAAGGTGGAGAAAAATGAGAAAGTGGATGAGAGGGAAGAAGACGAAGAATAAAAGAGAGGAGAGGAGCAGATGGAGAAGAAGAAATAAGAAAAAGAAAAGAAAGAAGAAGAAGTTGTTGTTGCGGGTCTCTTGCTGTTTCCCTCTTTCCCTTCCCTTCTCATTAAGGAGGATATATTTGTCTTTCATAAACTGTCCTTTATTCCCTGTTCTGCCTGCTGTATTCCTCTCTGCTTTTACTTTCTTTGCTTTATTGTCTTCCCTTCTCTCCTGATCTCTGATTTCCTCACCTTTCTTTTCTTATTTTTTTTTCTATTGTATCCCCTCATACTCTCTTCTATTCTCTTCTTCCTTACCACTCCTTTTCTCTCTCTCTCTCTTCCTTCCTTTCTTCCACCTCCCTTCCTTCATGCATTCCTCCATCTTTCTATCCTTCCTTCCTCCCTCCTTCCTTTCCTTCCTTTCCTTCCTTCCCTTTCCCACCCTCTTCGTCTTCTCTCCCACTTTCCATTCGTCCCTCCTCTTCCTACCTTCCATCCTAACACCTCCCTCCCTCCATCCAGCCTTCACCACAGTCAACCTCACTCTCCCTCCCTCCGTACCTCCTTCTCACCCCTCCCTCCCTTCCCTCATACTTGCCCTTCCTGTTCTTCCCTTCCCTCCCTTTCTCACCATGCACGGAGGACGCCAATAACGAGGGCGTGATTGATTATCCGAGGGCGGCGGAGTGACCGCCAGGGCGAGCACGGAGGCCATTAGTCTCCATGGAGGTAGAGGAGGGGAGGGACTGGGAGAGGGAGGGAGGGAGGGAAGGGTTGGGATGGGTTATGGAGGGAAGGAAGGGAGGGTTGGGATGGGATGGGATGGGATGGGATGGGATGTGAGTGGGAGGAGGGAGTGGGGAAGGAAGGGATGGGATGGGGGGGGGGGGGGGGGGGGGAGGGAAGGAGGAAAAGAAGGAAGGGTTGTGGTGAGGTGGTAAGGGAAGGTGGAGAAGGTAGGTAGAGAAGGGGCGCGATAGGCTGAGGAGAGAAAGAGGAAAGGGGTAGGGAAGGAAGGTGGAGGGAGAGGGGAAAGAAGTAATGGGATCTGATGGAGTAGGGAGAGAAGATGGGGATGGGATTATCAAAGAAAGATGGAAGGTTTAGGGGGGGATAAGAAGGGAAGGAAGGGATGATAAAGTAAAAAAGGAAGAGTTAAAAAGGATGGTGGAAAGAGAAAAGGAGTGGGAAGGACACGAAGGAACTAGAGAACGGATGAGATGATGTATTTGGAGGGGGGGGGGGGGGTAGAGGGAAGGGGCAAGAAAACGTTGGTTTGTCGTAATTTGTAACCGGAATATTATAACTATCTTTATTAAAATTGTTATTTTTGTTGTGAATCATTGTGAATCTGTTCTCTCTCTCTCTCTCTCTCTCTCTCTCTCTCTCTCTCTCTCTCTCTCTCTCTCTCTCTCTCTCTCTCTCTCTCTCTCTCTCTCTCTCTATCTATCTATCTATCTATCTCTATCTATATGTCTATCTATCTAGCTATCTCTCTGTCTTCCTCTCTCCCTATCTCTGTCAGTATATTTATTTTTGTTGCCTAATCTAGCTATCAATCTCATTTCTTTCTCTCCCTCTACCTTTTCCTCCTCATATCTCAATGTCTGTCCCTCCCTCCCCCTCTCGCTCTCTACCCTCCCTCCCCTTCTCTCTACTCTCCCTCCCCTTCTCTCTACTCTCCCTCCCTTCGCCCTTCTTCTCTCTTCCCTCCGTCTCCCTCACCCTGTTTATCGCTATCCCATCTCCCACTCTCCCTTCTTCTCTCTGTCCCCTTCCCCTTCTATCCTCTTCCCTCCCTGCCCTTCCTCTCCCTTCCTTCCTCCTCCCCCTACCCACACTTCCCCTCACCCTCTCTCCCTCACTACCTCTCGCCAACATCGACATCGCATAGGGACTCTGGTGTTTGGATCAGGATAAAACTATTTCCTTCCATTTTACATACATTTGCATATAGATGAAGGTTTTGTTACACTATCGCTATGACTCGGGGCAATGGTGCGCTAGGAAGGGGGGAAGGGGTAGGGGGGAGGGGGCATTGCAGAAGAAGGTGTTGCGATGATGTTTGGTGGCGAGCGGCGTCGCGGGAGGTGGCAGAGGGGTGGAGGAAGAAGGGGGGGGGGGGTGGAAGATAGGGAGATTTTAGGGGTTTAAGGGTGATAGTTTGAGTGAGTGCGGTCTTAAGGGTGAGGGGAGGTAGTCAGGGAGGGTAGGAGGTGGCTATGAGGACGAAGGGAGGTTTCAAGGCACTAGGAACTTCTGTTTCTTCGACTTCTTCTTCTCCTTCTTCTACCTCTTCGTCTTCTTTCCCTTCTCTTTCTTCGTTTTCTTCCTCTACTCTTCCTCCTCCTTCCGTTTCTTCCTCTTTTACTTCTTCATCTTTTTCATCTTCGTCTTCTCCTCATTTTTTTTTCTTCGACTCCTTATTATTTTTCTTTTTTTTTCTTTTGCCTTCTTCTTTTTCTTTCTATTCTCTTCTTCTTCTTCTTCTTCGTCTCCTCTTTCTTCTTCTTCTTCTAAAGGCTTATCATTCTTGGTCTTTATATATATATATTTTTTTTCATGTTGCTTTATTCTTGAATCATATTCGTGTTCGTTGATTTTTTTTATCCCAAGTCACGTTTGTTTTGGTTTGTGGTTATTAGTATTTTGTTTCTAATTATACATTTTTATTTGTTTCGTCTTTGTGGCTGTGGTTAGGAATGTTTATGCATATTATTTAAATTAGTCGTTGCAGTCGATGGAAAGATGAAGCAGCTGCAAATGAGATGGAGGAAGAGGATACAAATCAAAAAGGAAAAAGAAGGAAAACCTGTTCATTTGAAGGAAAATGAAGGAAAACCTGTTCATTTGAAGGAAATGAAGGAAAAGCTGTTCATTTGAAGGAAAAAGAAGGAAAACCTGTTCATTTGAAGGAAAATGAAGGAAAACCTGTTCATTTGAAGGAAAATGAAGGAAAACCTGTTCATTTGAAGGGAAATGAAGCCAGGGAGTTTGAGTCTATTACCCGCTTATCGTCCTTATGATTTTCTTAACTTTTTTCCATACTAAAATCATTTTACCTCTCCTGTTGCACGAATCAGGCGAGAGTACCAGATGATGAAAGGCACAGTGCCAGTGACCGAGGCTCTAAAGGAGCGAGGCACAACAACAAAGCAGGCAATTGTCGATTATGACAGGGTATGACACAGTCATCGACTGTCGAAGTCCCATCCCCGAGAGTGGCACTCCTTGCCATCAAGGGTGCCGCAGGTGATGATTTGTTAATGGTTGTGCAAAGGTCATTATGGCATTCTTTTTTTGTATCTGTGTGTGTGCGTGCGCACGTGCTTGCGAACATGTGCGTCTGATAGAAAGTGACTTTTTTTGTTTTAATCTTTCGAAATATTGAGCCATTTTGTTAAGAGCAATTTTGTTGTTTTGTCTCTCAAGGGAGGATCTTAATGATGGAAACCTCACTATTAGTTGCCACGTGTACACACGCACATACATATGCACGCACACGCACATGCATATGCACGCACACGCACATGCATATGCACACACACACACACACACACACACACACACACACACACACACACACACACACACACACACACACACACACACACACACACACACACACACACACACACACACACACAGGCACATATAATGCCACGTACATACACCTCCTTCTCCCCTCATCCAACATCTTCCCCACCCTCACCCAACACCTCCCCGCCCCCTTCATCCCAGCACCTCCCCTCCCCCTTCACCCAACACCACACGCAAATACAACGCATAACAACAAACCAAAGAACCACAGGAAGATATCACCTGTCGTGTCATTGCCAATGTGTCTGACACAGGATTCACATGTCGAATGCACAGCGAAGGACAAGCCATTGCTGTTCTGTTGCATGTTCAACCTCGTCCGCGTTTGGGAGAATGTCAGAGCATTAATTATGTGGAACTTTACTCTGCCGGTTATGTGTGTGTATCTGTGGGCGCCAGGCTGTGTTTGTACAGTTAGGTGTATTGTATATGAGTGTTTGTTTCTTTGTGTGTTTGTTTTCTTGAACTTGCTTTACTGTTTAGCAATTTTTATTTATGTATCTTTTTCTTCTTTCCTGCAGGTGAGCTTGAAATCGAGAAGGGCGAGAGGATTCACGAAGCGCTTGGACAAACAGGTTAAGTAGAGAGGGAGAGGGAGAAGTGAGAAGGAGAGGGAATGGGAGTGGGAGAGGGAGAGGGAGAGGGAGAGGGAGAGGGAGAAGGAGAAGGAGAAGGAGAAGAAGGAGAGGGAGTAAGGAAGGGAGGGAGGGAGGGAGGAACATGGTTGATAAATGGGTCTATTTAGAAAATTATTAGTAAGTAGGCCCGGGCTTGTTTGTTTTTGTTTTTCTCTCTTTTTTCTCTTTTTCCCCTTCGTTTCCTACCCACCTTCTCTGCATTTCCCTTTACTTTCCCTCCATCTCTCTCCCTCTCCCTCTCCCTCTCCCTCTCCCCTCTCCCTCTCCCTCTCCCTCTCCCTCTCCCTCACCCTCACCCTCTCCCGTTCCCTCTCCCGTTCCCTCTCCCTCTCCCGTTCCCTCTCCCTCTCCCTCACCCTCTCCACCTCCTTCTCCCCTCTTCCGTCACCTCTTCCCCCGACCTCCCATCCGGCGCTCTCTCCCCGGGATGCAGAGATTTTCTTTCCGGCCGTGATTGACTTAATAAGCGGCCGGAGATGGTGATTATGAAGGGACAGGGATTACCCTTTTAAGTCTCTCGCTTCTCGTCATCCCATGACTGGTCTAATATGGCTGTTTATAGTTATTCGTGTTTTTTTTCTCTCTTTTTTGATGGGGGGGGGGGGGTCCTTATTATTGTTATTACTTATATGTTTATTTATTTAATTATTATTTTTTATTCATTTTTTATTTTCATTTTTTTCATGATTGAAGTCTTCTTTCTGCCTCAGTTTATCATTCTCGTTTTAAGTTTCTTTTTTTTTCTTTCGGTTCTCTTTTTATTTTCCTTTTTTCCGGTTTTTCCTTAACCCTCATCCTCTCCTTAATTTGCTATCCGCTCTGATTATGTTTTTTTTCATATATATATTTTTAAACTTTCTCCCGTCCTCCCATAGCCCCCCCCCCCGCGCCTTAAAGTTAAACGTTGTTATGAAGTTGTTTTGGCATTCCTGGGATATTTTTAAGATAAACCTTGGGGAGTGAGTAGGGGAGGAGAGAGGGAGAGGGAAAGGGAAAGGGAAAGGGAGAATAAAGAGATAGAAAGAGGAATAGAGGGAGAGAAAGAGGAAGAAAGGGAGTGAAAGGGGAATATAGATAGAGAGAAAAAAGAGAGGGAGAGACAGAGTGAGAGTGAGAGTGAGAGTGAGAGTGAGAGTGAGAGTGAGAGTGAGAGTGAGAGTAAGAGAGAGAGAGAGAGAGAGAGAGAGAGAGAGAGAGAGAGAGAGAGAGAGAGAGAGAGAGAGAGAGAGAGAGAGAGAGAGAGGGAGGGGGGGGGGAGACAGTGAGATTGAGAAAGGAGAGAGCAATAGATACAATGAGAATCAGAGGAACACAGGGACACCACGTAGAGCGAGAATATTTTTTTTCTAGAAAATTATGATTCCTAATTATCAGTTCGAGGGTAGTAGTCCTTAAACCCCCCAAAATAACCTTGAGATATCAAATAGACACAGTCATCCCACATTCCCAGCTGGAAGCTTATTGACCTGAATAATCTGTGTTTGTTTTCTTTCTTTTCGTTTTCCTTTTATTTTTCTATTTCTAGTTTTGCGTTCTGAATCATAAGGTTACTTTTTTTCTGTTCATTTCGTGTGTTCACCCCAAAGCTCCAGTTGCATCATCTACCGTCCAAAAAATGGAATTCACCCATTGTTGAGCATTGCATGGGATTCATTTGGGTAATTATAGCTCCATATCCTCCCCACTTCCCCACCACCCCACGCTGTTGCTGTCTATGGATGATGCCCCGATTACGTGTTGTTGCATACTCATTCTGTCAACATTACGTGCCGGTCAGGAAAACTCATCAAGTGTGTCCTTGAGAGGGAGGGGAGGGCGGTATGGAGGGAGGGAGACAGGGAAGAGAAGAGAAAAGAAGAGAAGAGAAGAGAAGAGAAGAGAAGAGAAGAGAAGAGAAGAGAAGAGAAGAGAAGATAGAGAGAGAGAGAGAAAGGAAGGAAGAGAGAGAGGGGTGGGAGAGAGAAGACAGAGGCAGAGACAGAATCAGAGATGATAAGAGGGAGAGAGAAAGAGAAAAAATAAAGTAAAACGGCAGACCCAACAAAGAGAGAGAGAAAAAGACTTCCAGCACCAACGGGAGAACCCGCCCCTCCCCCATCCTCAACCCCCACCTCCACCCTAATAAAAGAAAAGGGAAAAAGAAATAGTGTCCAGCTTCCCCATTAATGTGCATGAGGGCGCCGCAACACGACTGCGAGCCACAACGACCCTCTGATGAGTCAAAGCTTGCGGCCGAGGTCAAGGTCAGAGTCACCAACCTCTCTCCCCGCCTCCCCTCTCCCCTCTTCCTGTCTTCCCCTCTTCCCTTTCTCCTCTTCTCTTTTTCGCGTCTACTCAATTTCCCTCCTTCCCTTCTCCCCGTCTACCTTCCTTCCCTTATTCCCTCTTCCCCTCCTCCCCTCTTCCTCTCTTTCCTTCTTCCCTTTCTCCTCTTCTCTTTTTCGCGTCTACTCAATTTCCCTCCTTCCCTTCTCCCCGTCTACCTTCCTTCCCTTATTCCCTCTTCCCCTCCTCCCCTCTTCCTCTCTTTCCTTCTTCCCTTTCTCCTCTTCTCTTTTTCGCGTCTACTCAATTTCCCTCCTTCCCTTCTCCCCGTCTACCTTCCTTCCCTTATTCCCTCTTCCCCTCCTCCCCTCTTCCTCTCTTTCCTTCTTCCCTTTCTCCTCTTCTCTTTTTCGCGTCTACTCAATTTCCCTCCTTCCCTTCTCCCCGTCTACCTTCCTTCCCTTATTCCCTCTTCCCCTCCTCCCCTCTTCCTCTCTTTTTCGTTATTTTCCTGGACCGCCTTCGCCGTGGCAGTCAAGTAAACATGTCGTTCTAATGGCCACGCGTCACCCCCCCCCCCCCCCCCCTCCCCTCTTCCTCCTTCCCCTTTCCCCTTTCCCCTTTCCCCTTTCCCCTTTCCCTTTCCCCTTTCCCTTTGCCCCCTTCCCCTTTCCCCCTTCCCCCCAATCTCCTCTTCCCCCCTTTCCCTACCCCCTCTCTTTTCCATTTACCCCTTTAATCCCTTCCCTTCACTCTCCCCCTCTTTTTTTCCCCTCTTACACTCCTCCTACCCCTCTTCCCTCCATTCATCTAACCCCCTACCCACTCTTCCCTTCTTTGACCCACCCCCTGTACCCCTTCCCTCCGTTCACCCCTTCCCCCTACCACTAATCCCTCCATTTACCCCCTTCCCCCTTCCCCCTCCCTCCCCTACTCCGTCGTCAACTCCGCATTGATTCACGCTCCACCTGATCAGACTGTAGCCCTCTTCCCCCTCCCGTAGCCCTCTCCCCCCTCCCCACTCCCCACCCGTCCCACAATCCTTGTATTCTCTCCCAATCACCAGCTTTCCTCCCTCCCTCCTTTCCCCTTCCCTTCCTCTTTCCCTTCCCCGGCTTCCACTTTCGGCCTTCCTCTATTCTCTCTTTCTCAACTTTCCTCTCTTTCTGCTCCACCCTCTTTCCCCCACTTTCTTCCCCCTTCTCCCTCCCCTTTCTCAATTATCCTTTGCCCACTCTCTGTCCCCCTTTCCCCTTCCTACTTACCTCCTCTCCCCCCTCGCCCACCACTCCCTTCTTCTTCTTCCCCCACCCCACTTCCCCCCTCCTCTCTTCCTCCCCTCTTCCTCCCCACTGTCGTCCTTCTCCTCCCCCTTCCCCTCCCCCTTCCCCTTCCCCTCCTTATCCCTTATCCCCTCCCCCGCCTCCACCCACTTTCTTCCACCCCTCCCCCCTTCCCACTTCCCTCCCCCCCTTCCCACTTCCCTCCCCTCCCCCTCCCCCACCTCACTTTCCTCCAATCCATTCACGTTCATGCTAGGTGTTACAAGGTGCCGCACCGCCTGGCCCTGTCTTTACTTTTTTATTTGTCTAAAGACACGTTTACTTACATCATTTTTTTCCTTACCTTTTTTCGTTTTTTTACACCATTAAATGTTTTTAAAATGTCCTTGTCCTGTTTTTGTTACCTTGCTCAAGCTTGAAAATTTCTTTGTCGTGTTTTTTTTATTATGTTACTAAGGCCATATTTAATTGTGTCGTGTTGTGTCCTTGTTACTAAGGAGACGTTTAATCATGTCATGTCATTGTTACTTAGGACTTAGTGTGAATTATCTTTGGTGTCAGTGTATTTATGAATAAGATATTGCAGGAGAACTATACCGCTGGTGTTTGATATTCGTCTTCTTGGAGAATGTTGTTGTGTTGCTAAGATAGACTTGCAATATTTAGTAGGCCTGTGTAACACATGGGGACGAGATCTATATTGCAAGGCGTTCCATATGCTTTAAAGTTCCATGGATATTGACTTGCTCTCTCTCTCTCTCTCTCTCTCTCTCTCTCTCTCTCTCTCTCTCTCTCTCTCTCTCTCTCTCTCTCTCCCTCTCCCTCTCCCTCTCCCTCTCCCTCTCCCTCTCCCTCTCCCTCTCCCTCTCCCTCTCCCTCTCCCTCTCCCTCTCCCTCTCCCTCTCCCTCTCCCTCTCCCTCTCCCTCTCCCTCTCCCTCTCCCTCTCCCTCTCCCTCTCCCTCTCCCTCTCCCTCTCCCTCTCCCTCTCCCTCTCCCTCTCCCTCTCCCTCTCCCTCTCCCTCTCCCTCTCCCTCTCCCTCTCCCTCTCCCTCTCCCTCTCCCTCTCCCTCTCCCTCTCCCTCTCCCTCTCCCTCTCCCTCTCCCTCTCCCTCTCCCTCTCCCTCTCCCTCTCCCTCTCCCTCTCCCTCTCCCTCTCCCTCTCCCTCTCCCTCTCCCTCTCCCTCTCCCTCTCCCTCTCCCTCTCCCTCTCCCTCTCCCTCTCCCTCTCCCTCTCCCTCTCCCTCTCCCTCTCCCTCTCCCTCTCCCTCTCCCTCTCCCTCTCCCTCTCCCTCTCCCTCTCCCTCTCCCTCTCCCTCTCCCTCTCCCTCTCCCTCTCCCTCTCCCTCTCCCTCTCCCTCTCCCTCTCCCTCTCCCTCTCCCTCTCCCTCTCCCTCTCCCTCTCCCTCTCCCTCTCCCTCTCCCTCTCCCTCTCCCTCTCCCTCTCCCTCTCCCTCTCCCTCTCCCTCTCCCTCTCCCTCTCCCTCTCCCTCTCCCTCTCCCTCTCCCTCTCCCTCTCCCTCTCCCTCTCCCTCTCCCTCTCCCTCTCCCTCTCCCTCTCCCTCTCCCTCTCCCTCTCCCTCTCCCTCTCCCTCTCCCTCTCCCTCTCCCTCTCCCTCTCCCTCTCCCTCTCCCTCTCCCTCTCCCTCTCCCTCTCCCTCTCCCTCTCCCTCTCCCTCTCCCTCTCCCTCTCCCTCTCCCTCTCCCTCTCCCTCTCCCTCTCCCTCTCCCTCTCCCTCTCCCTCTCCCTCTCCCTCTCCCTCTCCCTCTCCCTCTCCCTCTCCCTCTCCCTCTCCCTCTCCCTCTCCCTCTCCCTCTCCCTCTCCCTCTCCCTCTCCCTCTCCCTCTCCCTCTCCCTCTCCCTCTCCCTCTCCCTCTCCCTCTCCCTCTCCCTCTCCCTCTCCCTCTCCCTCTCCCTCTCCCTCTCCCTCTCTCTCTCTCTCTCCCTCTCCCTCTCCCTCTCCCTCTCCCTCTCCCTCTCCCTCTCCCTCTCTCCCTCTCCCTCTCCCTCCCTCCCCCCCTCTTTCTCCCTCTCTGCGCGGATCGGCTAGAAGTTTTTTCCTTTTGGGTTTAATTTTTTTCTTTTTGAAAATTCGGGTTCGGTTTAAGGGGACGGGGAAAGAAGGGGGTGGCGAGGAAGTTGTATTTGTTTGTGTGCATTTTCCTGGTCTGTCCGTTTATTTGTCTGCTCTGTGTTTGTCTGTCATCTGTTTAATTGTCTTTCTCTCTGTTTCGAGCACAGACACACTCACACACGCACACATCCTCACATAAAGAAGCAGATACGCAAACAGACAGACAGACAAACAGGCAAACATACAAACAAACTGATAAAGAGCGAACGAGTTTCGGTCCGAAAAGTCCCCGGAAATGTTCACCCTGTTTCAGAGGCCAGCCTAATAAAGATGGCGAAATAACCCAAGTTCTTTTTTCTTCCCCTCCGCAGAACGAGTGTAAAGAGGGGAAAGTTTTAAACGTTTAGCTCCTTGTGAGATTGGTGAGGGATTGTCGCTTCGTTTGACCCTCTTCCTCTTCTTCTTGGTCTGCTTCTCTGTCTTCTCTTCTTTTCTCTTCTCTTCTCTCTCTTCTTTTCTCTTCTCTTCTCTCTCTTCTTTCTCTAATCTTCTCTTCTCTTCTCTTCTTTTCTCTTCTTTCTCTCTCTTCTTCTCTCTCTTCTCTCTCTTCTCTCTCTCTCTCTCTCTCTCTCTCTCTCTCTCTCTCTCTCTCTCTCTCTCTCTCTCTCTCTCTCTCTCTCTCTCTCTCTCTCTCTCCTTTTCTTTCTTTCTCTTTTTCTCTCTTTTTATCTTTTCTTTCTTTACGTTTCTCTTTTTATTTCTCTTTCTCCTTCCCCTTTCTTTCGCATTCGCTGTTTTCCCTCTCTCTTGTTTTCCTCTTCTCATTTCCTTCCACGTTTTTGTCACTATGCGTATCTGTGTCTGTTTGTGATGTCAGTTAGTCAGAGTGTGTATTTGTTTGTCTGCATGAATTTTTGGGTATGTGAGTGTGTCTGCGCGTGAATCCCGGCTGTCTGCGTCCGGCCGTTCCTCCTGTTTACGTAACATTAACGTCGACCGTTAATGCGTTACATTAATGTCACCGTCGTTACCCTCGTTAGGAAGATTGCCTTGCAATTGCTGACCTGTGTAATGAGCGCACAGTTGATGTGACTGATTAAATTGAAGTGATTATTGCACAGGTGATTGTTGCACTGGTGTTGCCGTACTGAAGTGTAGAGGGCATCGTTGCCAACGTCGGTGAGAATGGCAGTATTGCAAGGGAATGGCAGGTCGTGGTGGAGCTGGGGAGAGGGGGAGAGGGGGGTAAAGGGAGAAGGGAAGGGAGAGGGAGAAGGGAGGGAGAGGGAAAGGGAAGGAGGAAGGGAGTGACAGAAAAAGGGAGGGGGAGAGGGGAAGGGAGTGAGGGATGAGAGAAGAGAAGAGGAGGATAAGTGGGAAGGAAAGGACCATTAAAGCAAGAAAGGAAGGGGAGGAAAGAGGAAGAGAAAGACCGGGGGAAGAGAGAAAGAGAAAGTGGAAAATAGGAAGGAAGGAATAATGAAGGGAAGAAAGGAGTAAGGAAGGGAAAGAGAGAGGAAGGGAAAGAGAGAGGGGAGGCGGGTGGGTTATGAAAGAAAAGATAGACTGCAGCATCATCCCTTGACTGCCCGTTGGCCGAGCCCCGTAATCTGTAAGGAGTTCAGACGCCCATTACGCCCATCAAGAGAGATCCTCGGGCGGGTCGTAGCTGGGTCGTTTGGGATCTATAGTTCATTCCTCAAGGAAAGACTCGAGGGAGAAATCTACTCGAGATGTCGTTAGCGTCTTATCCAGGAATGAGGAAGATTCTTGCTGGTCTTCGAGAGAGAGAGAGAGAGAGAGAGAGAGAGAGAGAGAGAGAGAGAGAGAGAGAGAGAGAGAGAGAGAGAGAGAGAGAGAGAGAGAGAGAGAGAGAGTCAGATTGAGAGAGTCAGAGTGAGAGAGAGAGAGAGAGAGAAAGAAAGAGGAAAAGAGTGGCTGAGTGAGTGAGTTTGTGCGCGTAATTATGGACGTTCATATGCGTGCGGCCGGGTTGAATCCTCATTTATAATCATCGAAAATGCAATATAAGTTTATGAGGGAATGGCACGGACTAGCCCCCCCCCCTAACCCCACCCCAACATTATATTCCCGAGCACATCCGAATTCAATGAAATACAAAGCTCTATGACAAAATGTATTTGTGTTGCACACGGTGGTATATTCCAATCTAATAGTCAATCTAGTCAATGATGCATTGCCCCGTGTCTCTAAATATCCCGCGCTTTGCATAATGCTGATGCCATTGTACATTGCATGATTAATGTTAATCATTTTCTCATTGAGGTCTAGTCCGCGGGCTTTGGCTGTAATTGTGGTTTTGCTCCGACGGTCCGGCGGATGAGATTGCGTGTGCGTGCGTGTGCGTATGTTCACTGTCTAAACAATTTAAGAGAAAATTTGTATGAAGGTTTCATTCTGCGTGTTTGTCTATCTGTCTTATATTGATACCCATCCATCCATCCATCCATCCATCCATCCATCCATCCATCCATCCATCCACCCACCTATCCATCCATCCATCCATCTATCCATCCATCTATCCATCCAATCAACAATCCATCTACCTGCTTTCCTCTCCTGTCTTCATGCCTACCTGCCTAGCCATCTGGCACAGAGAGAGAGAGAGAGAGAGAGAGAGAGAGAGAGAGAGAGAGAGAGAGAGAGAGAGAGAGAGAGAGAGAGAGAGAGAGAGAGAGAGAGAGAGAGAGAGAGAGAGAGAGAGAGAGAGAGAGAGAGAGAGAGAGAGAGAGAGAGAGAGAGAGAGAGAGAGAGAGAGAGAGAGAGAGAGAGAGAGCGACCGTAATGACTCCAATCCGAATCCCAGGACACCGAGTCGTTGGGAATGCCATGCGTGGTGATGTGTTATCGAGGGGCTGATTGGCCTTCGTGTTGCCTTCCCCTCCTCCCCCCCCCCTTTTTTCCCTTCGTGGCAGTCAAGGGCGATGTGTCAAGAGGAGGAGGTGGGGTGGGTTTGGATGCGTGAGGGGTGAGGGTTGGTTGGTGGGAGGGGGGGGGGAGGGTTGGTGGATTGAGCGGGGGATTGTGAGGGTGACGGGGGTTGGAAGGGGTTGATGAGTGTTTATGAGATGAGTTTAGGGAGAGACAGGCTAAATGAGGATGAATATTTCTCCTCATTCGCTTTCTCTTCATTTTAAACATTCCTCTTTCATCTCGCCCCCTCTTTCCTCTCTTCTCTATTGCAACTTCCCCATTCTCCCTGTCCCTTTCTTCCTCTTCCACTTCCTCATCTTCGTCTCTGCCCTCTTCCTCTTCACACTCGCCCTCCATCTGGTTCCCTTCCCTCTCTACCTTCTCATCTTCCTCTTTTCTCCTTCCTCCTCTTCATCTTTCTTTCTATCTTCCTCTTCCTACCCCTCCTCTTCCTCTTATTTTTCTTAATCCTCCTCCTCCTCCTCCTCATATTCCCCTTCCATCTCTCCCTCTTCCTCCCTTTTCATCATAACCCATCTTTTCGTCAATCTTCCTTGCCTTCTATCTCCTCCTTCTCCTGATCACCCCCCCCCCCCCCCCCGCCTCTTTTGAAAGGATCCATCAGCACCCCAAACGGCCTCTCATCAACACCCTGACAGAGCTTCTTCCCCCTGCCCCCTGCCTCGTGCATCCTGCCCTCCATCCCATGCCCTGCACCTTACCCTCTACCGCCTTCCCCCTGCACCCTCCCTCCACCCTACACCCTCCTTCTACCCTGTACCCTCCCTCCACCATGGCCCCTGCACTCTCCCTCCACCCTGCCTCTGCCCTCTACCTCTCTGCCCCCTGCACCCTCCCTCTACCCCCAGTCCCCTGCACCCTCACTCCACCCTGCGTGCCTCCTTCCTGACATTCCCCCTTTCTCTTCTTTTACTCCAAGCTCTGTCGTCCCTCCTTTCTTCTCTTCTCTTGTGATCTCTTGCTTATGCTCCTCCTCCTCCTCCTTCTCCCTCCCCCCTCCTTCTCCTCCAACTCCTCTACCTCTCCACCTCCTCTTCCTCTTCCACCTCATCTTCCTCTTCCTCCTCCTTCACCTTCTTCACCTCATTTTCCTTTTCCTCTTCCAACTCCTCTTCATCCCCCTCCTTTTCCTCCTCCACCTCTTCTTTTTCCTCCACCTTTTCCTCACTTTTTTCATCCCATATTCCAATCTCTCTTCTGTTACCGTCCGTCCTTTTCCTCCCATTTTACCCTTAACCCCACCTCCATTTTACCCATCCTTTTTTTCATGCCCTAAGCTCTTCTTTCTCTCTCTTTCTCATTCCCTGACTCCCTCCCCTCCCCTTCCTTATCTTATCACCTGTTCCTTATACTTCCCTCCCCCCTCTCGTTCCAGCAAGCATTTCATACATTGCTAGGACAATCAGCTGACGGATAGACACGTCACTGGAAGCGGCGGCTCTGAATGCATGGCGGGGGGGGCGAGGGGGGAGGAGGGCTTGTGGGGTTGGGGGTAG
>BOPN01001817.1:150000-155000 GCA_017312705.2 Penaeus japonicus
TGAACTGCTGTACAAACCATTTACGCATAGTTGATATGCCATTTCATGTGTATACACTGTATATAATATGAATAAACTTTTCAAAATCAATTCTCTCTCACTCTCTCTCTCTCTCTCTTTCTCTTTCTCTCTTTCTACTCTCCTCTCCTCTCCTTTTCCTACACCTCTTCCCCTCCCCTCGTCCCCTCTCCACCTTCTCTCAGTGGATGTGTTTGCGTTCATTTGTTCCTTTCGCTCTTGCACTATTGTTGTTGTTACCCTGACTAGCTCTTTGAGATACGCTGAATAGCTTTATGTAGATAGAGTGTTGTTGTTCTTTTTAATTCCATCTTTTATTTATAGTTTTGTATTTTTTATCTCTCTGTAATCCTATATCTGTTTTGATATATATATATTTTTTTACATATTTATAAGTCGCCTATGTGACTTTTTTCTCTTTTCATTCGATGCGCTTGGATTTTTTTTTCTTTTTTTTTACCTTTTTTTCTTTTTTTTACCTTTTTTTCTTTTTTTTTTTTTTTTTCACGTCTGATGTTTGAGGCGTTTATGCATTATTTTTTTGGAATGTTTGAGGTCAGCGGACGGGTAGAAAAATGTTTTTGAAAAGCGGTTGGACATGATCGTAGAGTGTATCGGCCTCTGTTTGTTTGTTATTGTTGTTGTTGTGTTTTTTTCTGGATTTTATTTACCTCTAGTTCGGTTCTGTTGTTTGATTGTTGTTGTTTGCTGTGTTCGTGTGTTCTATGTTTCTCTTGTTCCTTTTTCTTGTTTGTGTTTAGTTTTATATGATTTGTCGTTTTCTCTTTTTTTACTCTGTTTATAGCGTGCTCCTTTCTCTCTCTATCTCTCGGTTTCTCATCTCTTTTTCTCTCTCTTTCACTCTGCCCCTACCCTCCTCTCCCCCTTCCCTGTGCTCCTCCTCCTCCCCCTCCCGCTGCACTTTTATATGTATTTATAAATTCAGTCTATGTTTCTTTTCACAGTTTAATTACTTTTATTCAGTCCATTACACCAAATGGCATAAAAAGCACTTCATGAGAAAAGAGCCTTGTCTTCTTTTTGTTATCTTTGTTCTTATTTTTCTTTGTAATTTTTTCCTTCTGCTTCTTCCCATATTCCCTTTTATTTCTCTGTATTTACTTCTTTGATATTCATTTTCTTATATTTCCCCCCTTTTTTCTCCTATATTTTCTTCTTTTTTCTCCTTTCCTCGGTTGCGATCTCTTACCCCCCCCCCCCCTCCTTTTTTGTCCTTAATGCTGCTTTCACTTTATCTTATCCTCCGACCGCAAGCACACGTAAAATGTCCAGCTGCGAGACAAGATGCGAGGGCAAGTTAAAGGTCTCGCGGGTTACAGATCAGGTCAGAGCAGGTCACGGCAGGTCGTTCAGGTCAGACTGGCCAAACGTGAATGAAGTAAATAAGACCAGCCGGGATGTTGTTGTTGAAACTTGCAAAGCGCTTTCGGAATCGATCGTAAATTTCGAGGAGACCTTGTTAGGGTTTGGCGGGAGGGGGGGTAGGGTAGAGGTAGGGGGGGGGATGGGGAAGTAAGGGGAGATGGACGGGAGGTAGGATGGAGAGAGAATGGGGGAGGAGGAGATGGAGAAGATGGGGGTCAAGGAGGTGGGGCGAGGAACGACGAGATGGATGGGAGGGAGGAGGGAGGGGGGAGGAGGATGGTATATGCAGAGGAAACGGGAGCGAAGAGGGAAGAACAGTGAAGAGGAAGGGGCGGTAGGAGAATTGGGAAGAGATAAGAGAAGGAGGACAGAGAGACAGGAAAGGGATAATTGGAGGAAAGGACGAGGAAAAGAAAGACAGACTGATAGAAACTGAGATTAAAGCAAAGCAATGAAAATGGGTGAGGGGGGCGAATGTAGGTTAACGAGAGGGTTGAGGGTGACATAGAGGAGGGGGGAGGGGAGTGAGGGGAAAGTGAGGGGAGTGCGCTCATAGTGAAGGGGCTGTTGTATTAGCCTTGACAGTACCTCTGTTAACAAAAGAGTTATGGGGAGGGGAAGGCCGCGTGGAGGGCTGATAGGCCTATATTCAATATTCCCAATGTGGTTACGTAAGGTTCAGTACTATACGAGGCGAGGTATGGTGCATAATCGTGATTGATTGACTGGATACAGTAAAAGGGGCTTGATGGGGATGAAATATAGTGATATAAGGTTTGATGGTAAAGGAGAGCAATATGAGGGAAATGGTGATGGAGAGTAGGGTTTTTATGGCCGAGTCGACATTTGCAAAACAAAGATTGATGACATGTAGTTGCCATTGAGCAGTGTTGAGGAGTGTTCAAATGCAAATGATATAACAGCTTCTCCGACTTGGCTGTGTTCTCCCTCACTCCTCCCTCCTTTATCCCCACCTCCCTCCCTCTTCCTTCACGGAACTCGTAGTGTGTAGGTTAAATCTTGATGAACTGAAAATCAATGTTGACGCACTTAAGTTGAGCAACATGGTGGCGCCAAGGGGGAGGGGACAGAGAAGGAAGGTGGGGAGTGGAGGAAGAGGTAGAGAGAGTGAGAGAGTAGGACGGAGGGAGAGGGGAGAGCGAGTGAGTAAGAGAAAGAGTTTGACCAGGAAGGGAGATGATAAAGTGGGATAAGAAAGAAGGGAGTTAGGAGAGTGGGAAAGGGAAGAAGAGACGATTGTGGGAAGAGGTAAATGGGTGTGTGGGGAGGAGGAGGAAAGAGCCATTTGGCGCCAGAAGGTCGTGGTTTCCTCCTGTCTGCCGGGATGACCTGTGTGCGTTCCAGCCATTTGGATGTGTGCGTGTGTGTGGTAGGGGGATATTGCCTTGACCTAATTACTATATGAAGTAACTTGAGCCTGGATATGCACACGTGTTAAGTTTATCGTAGTTGATATCCAAACGTCGGTTTATAAACGCCTGGTTGGTGGGATTTAGGTTCAGGCCTGCGACATCGTCCCGTCATACTCTGCTCTCCTAACTTAACAATGTCTGGTATTGCAACGTAGGCTTAACTCCCTGTCCGTCTTCTCGGCGTTGAACGAGTGAGCATCTGTCGCGGATTCAACCGACTGTCGAGTCTATGGTCAAGAGTGACTTGTTTATTATCGCCAGGAGTGATGTAACTCCATTCTTATTTAGTTGAGCGACGCCGGGCTGTTTCAGAGAGGCTGTTGGCGTAGGCTGAGGGCTCTCTGTCCTCAATGGCATCGTGTTGGTTTAAGGCGATTGGTGCTCGCTCGGAAGGTAATGGGATCATGTTTGCGTGAATTTGGTCTCCGGCGAAGGGGAAGGGGATGGGTGAAAAATAGGTAGGGTGGAAGGTAGGTGGGAGAAAGAAGAAGAAGGAGAGAGGTGCAAAAACAGAGGCAGAGGCGGAGACACAAGTGAAATTTGACGCAGCGGCCGAGGGATCAGGTCCGCGCGAAGCAATGGTAATGAATATTCAACCCAGAACGAAATCCATGAAATAGCTCTCCGCTTTTGTGGACTAGAGAACTCTCCTAATTTCCATCTCTCTTGCCTAATTCATTTATTTGTCATATTCTTCTGTGTCTCTTTCCTCTCGTTTCTTATTGTTGGTTTTCACACCTTTTGTTATTATGATTGTTCGTTGGTGTCTTCTTTCCGCTTGCTACACTTTCTCGTTTTCTGTTTTACTCCGTTTTCTTTATTCATGTGTCGTTTTCTTCTTTTACATACCTTGCATTCTGGCCTTTTTTTCACTTCATGCGTCTCGTTTTCTTTACTTTATTGTCCATTTCTTCCTCGTTCCTCCATCCCCCTTATCCTATTTTTTCTTTTACTCACTCTTATTACTTCCTGTCTTTCCTTTATATATATATATATATATATATATATATGTATATATATATATATAGATAGATAGATAGATAGATAGATAGATAGATAGATAGATATATACATATATATATATTTTTTTTCTTTCTTTCTTTTTTCTTTATATATATATATATATAATATATATATATAATATTATATATATATATATATATATATATATATATATATATATATATATATATATATATATATATATATATATCCATCCTTCTTCTCTCCCTCTTCTCTCCGTTTTTCCTACAGCTTCTTCTTCTCTCCCTTTTCACTTTTATTCTCCTTCTATTCATCCATTCTCACCCATTCACCTCCACCCCTTTCTCCCCATATCCCCTCTCCCCAATCTTCCCCCCCCCCCCCTCATACCCATTCTCCCCATTACAACTTGTTCTCCGATTCTCCTCCCAACTCCAATCCTCTCTCCTCATTCCCTCCCATTTTCCCTATCCTCCCCATTGCAACTTACTCTCCGATTCTCCCCTCTCCTCACTCCCCCTCCATCCTCCTCTCCCCTACCCCACCTCCCACTGTGCCTTGCCTCTCGTCTCCGAAGTCGATGTAGAGGAAAGGGTTAACAGGGTTAAGTCCCCTTTTAAGCACTCGCGAATACCGGATGTCTTACGGTGATCCCCCTCACCCCTCCTCTCCTCTCCTCCTCTCCTCCTCTCCCCTCCCCTCCCCATGCCCTCTCACTCAACCTTTTTTCCGTTAATGCGCCGAACGAGCGAGGCTTTTTGAGTTTCTTTTGTATTATGAATCTAAAGTTGTTTTCTTATTGTGTTTTTTCTTTTACTTTTTTCGTATTTGTTTTGTTCAACTTATTGTTGTTGTTCTTCTTCTCCGTCTTCTTTTTCTCTTCTATTTATTCCTTTAATTATTTTTTTGTCTCCATCACCACCACCCGCCACTTGCTTCTCCTCCTTTTTCTCCTCCTCCTCCTCCTCCTCCTCTTCCTCCTCCTCTTCCTTCTAGTTTTCCTCTTTCACCTCCACCTCCACTCACCTCTGTTTTAGTAGTGATAGACTCGTGTAATAGTAGCGGTAAACATTTACATTCACTAATGCGGCGTTGCTCACTTGAAAATTTCATTTTAGGGACAAGGCCAAACAGGATGATAATGTTGGCTGTTAAATTATTTAAAAAAGGAAAAAATGG
>BOPN01001817.1:167500-170000 GCA_017312705.2 Penaeus japonicus
GGGAGTTTTTTTTTGTGTATGTGTGTGTGTGTGTGTGTGTGTGTGTGTGTGTGTGTGTGTGTGTGTGTGTGTGTGTGTGTGTGTGTGTGTGTGTGTGTGTGTGTGTGTGTGTGTGTGTGCATGACGAGTTGTGTCATGATTTGTTTATTCTATTTTTGTTGTTGATGTTGTTGTTCAGTGTACTTTTTTTTTCTTTCTTTTTTGTGATTCGTTTAGAGTTGCTGTTTTTTTTATCTTTTTAACATTTATGATTTGATTTTTGTTTATCCTTTAATTTTTGAGACAGACAGGCAGGCAAACAGACTGAAAGACAAATAGACAGACAGACTGAAAGTCAGATAGACAGACAGACACACGAGCGAGTAAGAAAAAAATATAGAAAATAGACAAAATATTGCCTCTAATGATGATGATAAAACAATGATTAGAAAAAAAAGTCCATAACAAAAGAAACAAACAAACATACAAACAAAAGACTTTAAAAGCCACTCGTTCAGGCCCCCCCCCCCCCCCCCCCACTTCATCGCAAAGGCCGCTTCTCAAAGCAGCACTGGATGGCACTCTCGCCTGAGGCACCTGTCGATACACCTGTCAAATACGGCCGCTGCGAATTAATGAGTGCCCCCTGACCGATTGCGGGTCCTTCGTGCAGCACTTGGGCCTCTTCTCCGTTTCCTATTTAATTTAAGGCTTTTTAGGCCCTTTGGTGTTTTTTTTGTTGTTGTTGTTGTTGTTGTTGCTGTTAGTGTTGTTCGTGTTAGTGTTGTTATTATATATATATATATGAATGTTATTATTGTTACTACTATTGCTGTTATTGTTATTTGTTGGTGTTATTGTTAGTTGTCGTTGCTTTGTCGCTATTATCATTATTTATATTGTTGTTGAAATGATGATGAATTTTCTTTTTGTTCTTTTTTGTTCATATACTGTTATCACTTGGAGAACTCCTATTTCGTCTCTTTTATTTCCTTCTTACTATTTTGAAGTTATTTGGAATTTGTATATATATTACTCAAACTTTTTCCCCCTCTGCACACTTTTCGAAACAATGGATTTATTTGTATTTTTAGGAGGTCTCTTGAACTTTTGGAACGCGGCCAGTAAAGTTTTTAAAAAACACAAATAGGTTCATTCGGCTTGTGGGTACGATAGCCCTATCGCTTTCTCTCTCTCTCTATCTATCTATCTATCTATCTCACTCTTTAACTCTCTCTCAATCCTCCCTCCTCCTAATTAAATAAATATATATATAAAGTCAAAAGGATTGAACGGGGAAGTTGGTCTAGAGGAGGGGGTGAAGGGGGAGGGGGTTGAATTGCCGGCCGCAGAAAACGTCAAACGAGTATTAAGCAAAAGGGGGCCATTTTGACGTTGCGTGAAACCCTTGGGGTCTGCTCTCGGGTATTGGTTTTATTTGTATTTTTTATTATTGTTATTTATTTATTTATTTTATATTGTGATCATTATGCTTTGGGGGATTTCTTTTGTTTTGCTTTTATTTTTGTATGTGTGTTTTTCTTTGGGGTTTGTATTTTTATGTTTCTTATTTTATGTTTTTATTTTTGCTTTAATTAGTTCTTATTGAAGAGCGTTTTTCCGGATTTTTGCCTTGCCTTGTCCTTATTCCCAATGTTCGTTTCAGTCTTTTCGCTTTCAGTCCGTCTCCCATACTTACTCTTTTTCTTACAAATTCACTCCCTCTCTTGCCCTCTTACGCACACGCACACGCATACGCACACGCACATGCACACGTACACATACACGCACACGTACACACACACGCACACGTACACACAGTAGAAAATATAAAGTATTGCCTTTGCGATTATTCCAGTAAGCTGATTGGCCAATTGGTTTTCATGATTATCCGGCAGGGAATGCGATTGGTGGGTGAGAAGGAGAGGCTTGACCAATCAGAATCCCACTTTTCCGAAAAGTTTATATTTCTCGGACGTTGATTGGTGGACCGTGGCGAGATAGTGCTGAGTCATGTCACATGGTTATAGAGTTTGGGGGAGGTCGTTGATTTAGATTTTTTTTGCATTTTTTTGTCACTTTTCTTTTCTTCGGGTTATTCGTTTCCAGGTTTTTTGTTCTCCTTATTCTTATTCTTCTTCGATAGGGAAAGTTCAGTAGGTCGTTGTGAGCGAGAGGCAGAAATCGCGAACTTTGGCGGTAAGTTCAGTCAAGCGAGAAGAGAGGTGTTGAAACTTCTTTTTTTCTTCTTTTTCTTCTTCTTTTATTTGTTCTCATTTTCTTTCTTTCTTATTTTCTTGTTTTTGTTCTCATCGCATAGGTTTTCCAAATGTGGCGTTCAGTATTCTTGTATTTGTTCTTTTTCAGCCCTATCTTTGTTATCTCTCGCTCCTAACTGTTATTCTCACATTTGTTTTTTCTCTCTCTCTCTTTCTCTCTCTCTCTCTCTCTCTCTCTCTCTCTCTCTCTCTCTCTCTCTCTCTCTCTCTCTCTCTCTCTCTCTCTCTCTCTCTCTCTCTTT
>BOPN01001817.1:177500-182500 GCA_017312705.2 Penaeus japonicus
CTTCTCACGCTTTCCTTCCATATTCTCTTCCCTTCTCCTTTTTCGTTCGTCTTGTTTATTCCCCGCGTTCTCATTTGTTCCTTGTTCTCGCGGGAGACTCTCCGGGGTCTCTTGATGTGATTAATTTTTGCCTCGCGGTGCCATCCCCTTCTCCTTAATCATGTGCTCCTGTTCTTTGTTCTCTCTCTCTCTCTCTCTCTCTCTCTCTCTCTCTCTCTCTCTCTCTCTCTCTCTCTCTCTCTCTCTCTCTCTCTCTCTCTCTTCGTCTCTTCCTCCCTATCTTTCTCAATCTCTCTCACTCTCCCTTCCTCTTTCCCTCTCTCCCTCTTTCCCTCTTTCCCTCTTTCCATCCTTCCCTCTTCCTTTCCTTCCCTTTCTCCGTCCGTCCCTCCCTCCCTCTCTCTCCCCCTCACTCGCATCATTTATTATCACCCGCCTTCTCTTTTTTTCTTCTTTTATCTTCGAATCGACTAGATACCCCTCTCCTCTCCCTTTCTCCCCCGCCTTTCTTTGTCCCTTGTCTATTTCTTTCGTTTTTTTATGTCTGGTGTTTCATTTTTTTTTCGTAATGTCATTCGCTTAATTATCCTCGTTATTTCTCCCTTTATTGTTTTGGAACGTGACGTCATTCTCAATGTCGCATGAGTTATCGCGGATGCAGTGTGAGCGGGTTTTGGGGTTTGCACTCCAGACGCACTCCAGAGGGTGTGGGAGTAGGGCTTTGCGGAGGTGCAGGCTGGGGTGGAGCTGGAGTGCTCATGCTCGCTCCATCTATCGGTTTTATCTATTTTCCTTTTCGTTTTGGGTATCTTGTTATTCTGGTGTTTTTTTCACTTATTTATACTTATCTTATTCTCTGCCTTTCCCTCTCTCTCTTCATCTCCCATTCCCTTTTCTTCTTCCTTTCCCTCTCCCTCTCCCTCCCCCTCCCCCACCTCCTCCATCATTATATCTCTCTTCTTCGTCTTCCTCTCCCTCTCCCTCACTTTTCTTCTCCCTCACTTTCCTTCTCCCTTTCCATCTATCTTTCCCTCTTCTTCATTCTTCCTTTCTCATTCCATCTCCCTCTCGCTCTCTCCCTCTCTCCTTCTCCCTCTCCCTCCCTCTCCCTCTCCCTCCCTCTACCTCTCCCTCCCTCTACCTCTCCCTCTCTCTGTGCGGCGCACATAAAGCAACGCAGCGACTCAAGTGACAAGCGTAGCCTATGCAGCTGTCAATCGGAGGTCACGCGTTCAATGCCAAACAATGCGGGTGGGGGGGGGGGGGCGAAGGAACAGCGCCCAGTGGAGAATGCACAAGATAAAGCAGTCATTTCTTCGATTTGTTGTTGTTGTTGTTATCATTGTAATTGTTGTTATTACTATTGTTAATACTATTATTGATAGAGTATTTATTATTTGTATTTGGTGGTGTTGTAGCGGCGGTGGTGATGAGAGGGTGGAGGAACAACAGTTGCAATATTGAGATAGATATTGTCTTTATTACACACACACACACACACACACACACACACACACACACACACACACACACACACACACACACACACACACACACACACAAACTTTTTCTTTCTTTCTTTCTTTCTTTCTTTTTTTTCTTGCCAAGTCCTCATTACCTTGTTAATGTGTCGCATTGTTTTTTTTTTTTCATTCTGACCTTCTGTATACCATGGAATTTAATCAAGATTTTTTATAGACTTTTTTGTCTTTGTTTCTTGTATTTGTCCCGTAAACTAACATGTCTTGACGCGTTTCAGATCGGCTCTTTGGAGAATTATTTCCTGTTCGAGCACCCGCATGTCCACAAGAGATCGGCCGACCCCGCGCATGCGCACCACGGCAATCTTCACGCCGAGCCTAAGGTAAGGTGTGTGTGTGTGTGAGGGAGAGGGGAGGGGGGAATGAGAGGGGGAGAGGGGGAAAGGGAAAGTGAGAGATGGATATATATGTACATACATGCATATATATATATATATATATATATATATATATATATATATATATATGTATATATATATATATATATATATATATATATATATATATATATATATATATATATATATAAATACATACAGAGAGAGAGAGAGAGAATAAGAATAAGAATAAGGATGAGAATGAGAAACTGAGAGACTAGGATGGAGATAGAAACAAAATGGAAATAGCGACCGAGATTTTGAATGATTTGATATGTATGTGAATATGCAGAACGGCAGATAGATAAAAGTTAACCGAACCAGTTCCGACTCCCTCCCCTTGTTCTTCGAAATGTCTCCAGCACCGAGAGAAGAGATCAAAGAACACAAGATGAAGGGAGATAACACAAGCGGAAGAAATGAACAGGGGAACGGAGACAAACGAACAGGTGGGGTGGTTGGATGGTGACGGTGGAAGGAACCGTAATGAGGAGAGGAATGAGGGTGATGAAAGAGAGAGGGAGAGGGAAGAGAGAGAGAGAGAGAGGAGTGGAGATGGGAAGAAAAAGGGGGACGTAGGGGAGATGGAAATTGAGAGGGGAGAGAGGAAGAGGGAAGAGAGAGGGAAAGAGAGAGAAAGGAAGATGGAAAGGAAGAGCGGAGGTAGGGGAGATGGAAATTAAGAAGGGAGAGAGAAAGAGGGATGGAAAGAGAGAAAGGAGGGGAGATGGAAAGAAAGAGAGGAGAGAGGGAGGTAGAGGAGATGGAAAGAATGACGGGAGGGAGAAAGAGGGACGGAGGAAGAGGGAAGGGATGAAAGACGCGAGAGGGGATTATTGAATTGTGAATTATTAATTGAAAAGGTGTAATCGAACGTGATGACGGATGGGATGGAGCGCTCGCTGCTTCTTATTGCTCCTCTTCCTTCTCCACCCTTTCTTTCTCTTCTCCGTCATTCTCCTTTCCGTCTGTTTCTTCCTTTTCTCTCTCTCCTTCTCCTTTCCTTTTCCTTTCTTTCTCTCCTTCTCCTTTCCTTTTCCTTTCTTTCTCTTTCCTCTCTCTCTCTCTCTCTCTCTCTCTCTCTCTCTCTCTCTCTCTCTCTCTCTCTCTCTCTCTCTCTCTCTCTCTCTCTCTCTCTCTCTCTCTCTCTCTCTCTCTCTCTCTCTCTCTCTCTCTCTCTCTCTCTCTCTCTCTCTCTCTCTCTCTCGGTGTTACTCCGTCATTCTTTTTTTGGTCTTTTTCTCTTCGGATCTTCTCTTGTTCTCTCTTATCCACATCTTTATTGTTTTGTTTGTTATTGCTTATTTATTACTACTGTTGCGTCCATTACTCTTTATCTCGTTATCTTTGCTTCTAACCTCTTCTTTACCTTTTCCCTTCCATCCCCCATCTATTCCTTGTCTTCCACTCCCTCCTCGTCTTCAATCCTTTCTCTTCCTCTTCCTCCTCCTCTTCTTCCTGTTCGTCTTCTTCCTCTTCTTCCTGTTTGTCTTCCTCTTCCTGGCTATCTCCTTCTTTCCTCGCTATCTCCTTCTTTCCTCCACTTCTATTCTCCTTCTCCTTTTCGTCCTGTCGTCTTCCTTTCCCCCCCCCCCTCCTCCTCCTTCTCCTTCTCCTCCTCCTCCTCCTCCTCCTCCTCCTCCTCCTCCTCCTCCTCCTCCTCCTCCTCCTCCTCCTCCTCCTCCTCCTCCTCCTCCTCCTCCTCCTCCTCTTCCTCCTCCTCCTCCTCCTCCTCTTCCTTCCTGGCTCCCCCTGATAAAGCGGCGCAGTGTTCCCACGGCTGAACAGCCTCGTCATCATGCTTGCGTTTCTTCCCGGCGTCAAAATTGCGGCGCGGAAAAAAAACTACGTATCATAATAAACCCGCGGTCGTAAAAGTATGCCGTGAAAATATACATATATGCGTATATGCACTTAAAATACATAAATACTTAGGTGTATAAATATGCGCGTGGATATATGTACGCACGCAAACACTCACTGGCTCGCTCGATTACTTACCAGGTCATTTATTCACCTACACTTTTATTCAATTATTCACTCAGTTATGCACTTATACATTTTCTTACTAACGCACTCAATCGTTCACATACGCACCTCACATACACACACATACACACAAACAAACCTCTGACCAACAAACAAACAAACAAACAAACGGATGCACAGACGCACAAGCAGAGATAAACAATAAACAAAAAAACGCACTTAGTGGATGGAGGATCTAAACTTGAAACATGCAAGGGATGCGGTCAAGGGAGGATGGGAGGCCGATGTAAGAGCGCTGGCGATGATAATGGTAATGAGGGGAATGATGGTGGTACTGGTGAAGGTCGGAAGGTAATGACAGGAATGACAGTGACGGTTTCCCTTCTTACACTCTTCTTTCTTCAGACTCTCTTTTCCCCTCCCGCTTGACTCTTCTTTCCCGTCATTTGCTCTCTCGCTTGACTCACCTTTCCCCTTACTTTCCACTCTTCTTTCGACTCTCCTTTCCTCTCACTTCCCCTCCCCTCTCGACTCCCCTTTCCTCTCACTTCCCTTCCCTTTTCGACTCTCCTTTCCCCTCACTTCCCCTCTCCTCTCCTTTCCCTCACTTCCCCTCCCCGCTTTTTCGACTCCTTCCCCTCCCACTTCCCTCCCCTTTTTCGACTCTCCCTTCCTCACTTCCCCTCCCTTTTTCGACTCTCCTTCCCTCACTTCCCTCTTTTTCGACTCTCCCTTCCTCGCCCCTCCTTTTCAAACTCTCCTTTTTCCCCTCACTTCCCCTTCTTCGGCTCTCCTTTTTCCCCCTCGCCCCACTCCTTTTTCGACTCTCATTTCCCTCTCACTTCCCCTCTCCTCTCCTTTCCTCTCACTTCCCCTCCTTTTTCGACTCTCCTTTCCCCTCACTTCCCCTCCTTTTTCGACTCTCCCTTCCCCTCACTTCCCACTCCTCGCCTCCGATGTGGCAAGTGACTCTCCCTCAAGACTGGAGTTCGTCTGGCGCGGCTCGTCTCGCTAGCAAAATAAGCTGTTAAAGGGGATTGCCTTTGAAGATCATAATTTTCTTATTTCTCTCTCTTTTTTCCTTCTCCTCCTC
>BOPN01001817.1:187500-192500 GCA_017312705.2 Penaeus japonicus
ACTTTTTTGTCTATTTTTATTTCTTGCTCTCTTTGCATCCTTTCTCTCCTTCTCTTTCCTCCCTCCCTCCACCATCCATCTATCCCTTCCTCTCACCCATCTTCCCTCTCTATTCCAAACCCTTTCCTTTTCCATCTCTCTCTCTCTCTCTCTCTCTCTCTCTCTCTCTCTCTCTCTCTCTCTCTCTCTCTCTCTCTCTCTCTCTCTCTCTCTCTCTCTCTCTCTCTCTCTCTCTCTCTCTCTCACACACACACACACACACACACACACACACACACAACCTATCACTGTCTCTATCTCCTTCTTCTCATATTTACTGTGAATATATAAATCAAGAGATTAACTATTATATTATCATTCCATTATCTCCATTTGTATCAATTTCAACTCCCAAATTTTCTTCTGCTTTATCATTGCATGTTATTCATCAACTTTTTATCTTTCAGATTTACCTTTGTCCTGATCTCTCCTGTTGGTTTCCCTTTCGTTTGTTTGTCTCCCCCCTCAATTACCATTATCTCTATCTAGCTCCTTCACGTAAGCGCAATCTCTCTCTTTTTCCTTTCCTTCTCCTTTTCCAACTTTTTCCTTCCCCTTTTCTCCTTATTGTGATGGGTGTCTTGGTCTGTTGGAACTATTAGCCCGCATGAATAGGTAATGTGATGTCAGACACAGGGTTTATACAATTCAGGTTTGTTCCATAACGCAGATAGTCTGACGTTATGGTACGCGGTAGATAATATACACTGCAGCGAAAAATGATCACAGTAATAAACACTATCACGACGCACATAAACGACGGAAAAATCAGGTGTCAACAGCAACAGTCGATCCTGGTCTGTCTGTATGTTCCAGATGATATCCGCTTTATGTGGAGTGTTTAACAGTGGTTAGGCGGGAAGGTAGTCTGGAATGTAGGGCGTGGCAGTCAAAGGTTATTTGGCTTTTTTGAGGGTCATGGTGCCCAGGAAGGCAACTATGTGTAGATGCCTGTCCATCAAAGATTGTTGACCTGACCCGGCGATTGCCTCACTAGCTAGTGTATGATTCATGTAATCTTTGCATATCGATCTATTGATGTATTTGATATCAGCCTTGACAGCCTTTATGAATCCTCATACCCCTCCTTCCTTGTCTTTCCTCGGCATTCCTTTTCCCTCTCTCTCCCCTCTTCTTGTTCGTCCCATTCGCATCTTTGCAAACGTAAAGACGCTCCTCCCCTCCCCCTCCCCCTCCCCCTCCCCGTCCACTTCCTTTTGTCATGAAAGTGTTTTCGGATATTGTCGGATATTAGAAACGTCTTGAAATTCATTCCTCCGGAGACAGAGGGAAAGGGTAGGGGAGGTGAAGAGGAGATGGTGAAAGAGATGGAAGGAGAAGGAGAAGGAGAAGGGAGAAGGAGGAAAAGGAGGAAAGGAGAGGGACAAGAGAGGAGAGAGTGATAAATAGAAGGAAATGGAGAGAAGAGGACGAAAGAGAACGCGAAAGAGGAGAAAGAGAGAGAGAGAGAGAGAGAGAGAGAGAGAGAAGAGAGAGAGAGAGAGAGAGAGAGAGAGAGAGAGAGAGAGAGAAGAAAAAAAGTGAGTGAGTTAGTTTCGTAGCCATTGGGATCCTTTGCCGAATCGAGATAAGGTGAATGGAAGCCGCAAAATAAGTGGAAAAGAAAATAAAATATTGTGAAAGTGAAAGATAGGGGAGGGGAGGGGGAGGGAGGAGGGGAGAGGAGAGAATAGAAGGTGGAGAAGGGGGGAGAGAAAGAAAATAATATGAAAAGAAGGAAGCGCGGATAAATTATTTCCTGAGTTGTCGAATTCGGCCAATAGCAAAGACGCGAGTTGCCGGTTTGTCATTAAATCTTATTCCAGATTTTCGCTTCTCAATGATTTCTTTTTTCAATGGAAGGAGGGGAGGATGGGAGGACGTGAAACTGATTCGGTTGGTGTTTGCTCCTTTGAGGGACGTCTTTCTCTCTCTCTTTTTTTTTTTTTTTATTGGTCTGACTCTCTTTGTCTGCCCTTCTTTCCCTTTATCTTTGTTCTCTTTTTATTTATTTCTCTTTCTATCTTTTTCTCTCTTTTTTCTTTTTATCAGTCTCTTTCTTTGCCTCTTTTTTTATTTATCTTTTTCGTCTTTCTTTTTCTTCTATTTCTCTTTCTCTTTTTCGTCTTTCTTTTTTTCTATTTCTCTTTATTTCTCCTCTCTCTCTCCTCTCTCCTTTCTCCTCTCTCTCTCTCTCTCTCTCTCTCTCTCTCTCCCTCTCTCTTCCTCTCCCTCTCTCTCTCCCTCCCCCTCTCTCTCTCTCTCCGTCTCTCCTTCTCTATCTCCTTCTCTCTCTCCCTCTTCTTCCATAACCCTTTTTCTCGATTTTCTCCCATTTTGTCGATGAGGAAGTTGTTTGTGTACGTGCCACAATACTTGCCGGTCTGCAGCTTCGCGAGGTGCTGGGAGGTGTTTGCCGATGCTTGGAGAGTTTACCTAATGGGATGCGTGCGAGTGGCGTGGCGGTGCGTTTTCTAGAAGGGGAAGGGAGGGGAGGGGAAGGTGTGCATTATGTTCTTGGCGGGGGGGTGTAGAGAAGGGGAGGAGGATGGTGAAGTGGTAAGGGGGGAGGGTGGAAAAGGAGATAGGATGGTTTTATTTATATTGATTAATTTATTTGTAGATTTTGTTTCGTTTATCTTGCTCATGAAGAGTAGTCTTTCTTCTTCCTCATTTTCTTAACATTCTTCATTATTTCTTCTTTCATTCTTCGTTTCCCAATTATTTTGCCTAAAAAAAAAAGTAGTTATTTTGTTTTATCCGTTTGTTGAGTGGGTTTAGCGGGAAACTTATCTAAAACATTTAAGATTCAACATATGACTATCTTACGTAATGGTCGAGAAGAGATGTTATTTTCAACGCGTGGTAATAGTGGTAGCTCTGTACTGGCACCTGTTTGGCACTTCGTATTTGGATGTGGTTGGACGCCTTTGAACAGGTATTTTATCGGCGAGAGCCAGAGAGGGTATTAGCACAATGCGTTTGTCTATTTGACGTTTTGTTTTGTCTCTAATTTGCCTAAGGCTCAGTTTGTTTGTATTTGTATTTCCAACCGGTACGAACATTTTGTTTCATGTTAATTGCACTCCATTTACTATTTACGCCTTCTGTTGTTGGATGATCACCAACAGCTTACGTAAAATGAGATGTATTGGCACTCATGTTTAGCATTGATGGCACTCGAGTGGCACTCGTGGTTATTGGGGATACGACAGCGCTTGTATCTCACTCACACCAAAAATTCCAGCAGTGGGATGGGAACTCTCTAGGGATGTGGTGGCACTTGCCTGGCACTGCTGCTCCCAATGAGGATGCGGTGACAATCGTTTAGCACCAATAAAATCCCCAATGAGATGTGTTGATATGCTCGAGATGGGATATCCCTATTTCTCTGAGGTATAGGAGAGGGTATTTTGTGACACTCGGGTGCCGTTGGAGTGCCTTGTGTGTCTTGGCGCTGCCTTGAAGAGAAGGACTTTCTTTTACGTTTGTCACCTTCCTTCGAAGGAGGAGTTGGTGTTAAACAGATGTGGGCATAATAATGGCTTTTCTTTATCCTTATTGTTATTGAGTTTTCTTTCGCTTTTCTTTCTTCTTCGCCTTTATCCCATTCACCTTCCCCTCTCACCCCCCACCCTTCCCCTCTCAACCCTCATTCTTCAGCCCCCATCCTCACAGCTCACCCTCCCTCATCATCGCCCCGGCCTCATTCCCTCATCTGACCACACACTACAAAGCGGTGAGGCAGCCTCTTGGCATAGGATGTGATTCGTTGTCAGGCAGGGGTAGGAGGAGTAGGAGGGGGGGGGGGGGGGGCGGAGGAGGAAGGGATTGAAGTGGATGTGGAGGAGGTGGAGAGAGGTGGGAGAGTTAGTGGTAGAGAGAAGTGTGGGTAGTAGTGGTGGATCAAGAGATGTGGATCGATTAAAAAAAGGTTAGAGAGTGGAGGAGGGGGAGACTAAAGTGCTAGAGCATGTGGAGATTGGTGACGGTGGAAGAAAGATGGAAGTTTAGATGACTCAAGAGTCAGGCCGTGGAGTGATAAAGATGGATATTGCTGGAGGATCAGACTGTGGTTAAATGTGGAGGGAGGTGAAGGTGGAGAGAACGAGCTAGAGTATACGATGAAAATGGAAGTGAAAAAGTGGAAGTGCTTGTGGATAAGATACAGCGGAGGTGGAAGTGACAGGATGTAATATAGATACTGTAATGGGGTATGAAAGAGGATCATAATACCATTAGTCATTCCTGCTGTAGATTAAAGGACTCATATTTATGAAAAGTACTCTCGTTCGGCAGTTAAGTCCCTCATAGATCTATGCTAATATGTATATTGTCTAGCCTGCCTATATTTTCTTCAAGGAAGGAAAGCGCTCTTGCCTCTGATATATTGTTATTGTTACTATTATTATCATTGGATGTAGTGATAATAATAATAATAATATTGTTAATATTATCATAATAGTCATTATCATCGTTAGTTACCATCGTTTTACTTATTTACTCCTATTTATTCTTCCAAGTATCAAGACAATGTAAGTTTAGCATTATATAACTAATTACCACAGCAGTTATTATTATAAGTTCCAAGGCGGAAGTCTGCGGGCTGACACGCCACATTCTGTTATGAGTCGGGAATATGACGTCCAAACCGACCATGAATCACGGAATTGCATCGGCATCGACATCGGAAGTCTCTGGGCTTTGGTTGGGGGGGGTGATGGGGAGGGGAAAGGAGAGGGTTGGCAGGGTTGGGGAATATATTTGGATGACAATTATTGTGTGTTGTTGTCGCGGTGGTTTGTGGTGGAGGGTAGGGGTAAGCGGGGAAGGGGGGGGGGGGTTAAAGAAGCTTCTCCTTCCTTCCCTTCTTCTTCCTTCATTCCGCCCTTCCTTCCCCTTCCTTCCTTCCTTCTTGATTTATTCACTTGCCTTCTCACTCCTATCCTTCTACCGTTGAT
>BOPN01001817.1:197500-205000 GCA_017312705.2 Penaeus japonicus
CAGCATCACCAGCATCATCAATAATTCATGTCTTTGTGCCACCCTGGGTAATGTTACAGAGCCCCCTTGTGGCTGGCACTGGCTTGAAAGGTGCCAGATCAGTGACACCTCTGTCTGGTCTCCTCGGCACACAACTTTTTTCATTCTTTTTTTCTTCTATTGCTTTTATATTTTCTTACATTTTACATTATTTTCATTTGTTATTTTTTGTCCCTTTATTTTTGTGTATACTTTTTTTCTTACTCTTTCTTCTCTTTTGTTCTTTTTTCTTTCTCTGCGTTTTTTTTCATTTTTCAACTTCGAGGAGAAATTATGTTATAGAAGTTTTGGGTCTCCCGTGGGAGCTTACCTTGTCACATTGGTCCTCTTTTTAGTATTATTGATCGAATATATATATTTAGGAATATGTGTTTATATATATATATATATATATATATATCCACACACACACATACACACATATACATATATATATATATATATATATATATATATATATATATACATATATATATATATATATATATATATATATATATATATATATATATATATGTATATATATATATATATATATACATACATATATATATATATATATATATATATATATATATATATATATATATATACATATATATATATATGTATACATATATATATATATATATATATATATATATATATATATATATATATATATATACATATACATATATATATATATATATATATATATATATATATATACATATACATATACATATACATATATATATATATATATATATATATATATATATATATATATATATATATATATCTCTCTCTCTTTCTCTCTCTCTCTCACTATCTCTCTCTCTCTCTCTCTCTCTCTCTCTCTCTCTCTCTCTCTCTCTCTCTCTCTCTCTCTCTCTCTCTCTCTCTCTCTCTCTCTCTCTCTCTTATGTGATAGCCTTTATTCTTGGGTTATGTGTTTTTGTTGTTGTTTAATCGTAGGTTACTGGTCGATTCCCGCTTATTCTGATATTCTCTCTCTCTATCATTATTTCTCTTTTCTGTTCTCATCTATGTCTCTCGTCTCTCTCTTTTCTTCTCTTCTCTTCGCTTCGCCCCTTCTCTCTTCCGCTCCTCTTCAACCCCTCTTCGCTTTGTTTTTAGAATGATGGTAATGAGTGTCTGTGCTACATAATCCGGATTATAATAAATGAATGATTTCACATTGTCAGATTAGGAAAGGTATTATAAGAGAGCATTAGGGCATTTTTTCCACCATGCACAAACAATCTACCAAAAGTGTGGTCTTTTTATGTCCTCGCTCTACCTTGTTCTTGCAGGGAGGAAATTACCAAGTTGTCCTCTGTATACCGTTCTTTTAATGTACCATGTCCCTGTGTTCCGTTTTCTCGGTGTACAAGTTCGCTGTGTACCGTATCTACTTTATGTCCTTGATTATGCCGGTGTTCATGAGGGAAGCTAACCGTTATAAACATTTCAGTACGTACTGGGGACATTTTTACAATTGTTTATAGATGTGTGTTTCTTTTTTAAGTGCTCTATGTGGCATGGTCCCTGGCACATTATGCTATAGTTTCACTATTACAAGACTTACTTATGAGACCTATAGACATGTACATCTCAGTAAAGGCTTGAGGGTGCTTGAAAGGCTGGGAGAAAGAGAGAATATATATATATATATATATATATATATATATATATATATATAGAGAGAGAGAGAGAGAGAGAGAGAGAGAGAGAGAGAGAGAGAGAGAGAGAGAGAGAGAGAGAGAGAGAGAGAGGGAGGGAGGGAGGGAGGGAGGGAGGGAGGGAGGGGGGGAGGGAGGGAGGGAGGGGGGGAGGGAGGGAGGGAGAAAGAGAGAGAGAGAGAGAGAGAGAGAGAGAGAGAGAGAGAGAGAGAGAGAGAGAGAGAGAGAGAGAGAGAGAGAGAGCGAGAGAGAGAGAGAGAGAGAGAGCGAGAGAGCGAGAGAGCGAGAGAGCGAGAGAGCGAGAGAGCGAGAGAGCGAGAGAGAGAGAGCGAGAGCGAGAGCGAGAGAAGATAGAAATATAGACAGGCAGAGAGAGAGAGAGAGAGAGAGAGAGAGAGAGAGAGAGAGAGAGAGAGAGAGAGAGAGAGAATAAAAATAGTCATTTCGTCAGTTCTTCCTTCGTCGTAGCAACCAGGGGTGTAGTGTTGTATAATGTAGCGTGTCGAGGAGGGAGGGGGAGGGGAGGGGAAGCTTTAATGATCTTTACAAAGAACCTGTTGTCCTGTGTTTGGGCCTCGGGGCATGATATAGGGTGTGTGGCTGTGGAGGAGCTGGTGCGATCTCGGCAAGTGTTGTTTTCATTTCTATTTTCATGTTATTATTTTTGTTGCTGTTGTTGATAGTGGTAGTGGTATTGTTTTAGTTATTATTAGGATTGTTATTACTATTGTCATCGTTATTGTTGCTGTTACTATTGTCAT
Source organism: Penaeus japonicus (assembly GCA_017312705.2). Taxonomy (NCBI): domain Eukaryota; kingdom Metazoa; phylum Arthropoda; class Malacostraca; order Decapoda; family Penaeidae; genus Penaeus; species Penaeus japonicus. The sequence goes on from BOPN01001817.1 coordinate 199,968, forward strand.
CATCGTCACCATCACCATCATATTATTCATATCTCATTATCGTCACGATTATCACCTCTTTTCTCATTACTATTGCTAGAATAAAAGGTTCCACTCACTATCTTCTGAGATTTAAATTAAAATGATCCTATTAATTGTCTAAGGATGAAGAGAATCGGGCTGGGGGTGGGGGGAGGGGAGGAATCAAATGAAACCCTTGATTAAACAGATTTTCCTCTTTGGGGAGAAGTGCGGCTGGGATGTGACTGATTATCGGTTATCGGTCGAGTTTGTTTGTTTCATTTTTTTGTGCTCTTCATCCTGGCTCTTTTCTCTTTGTTTCATTTTTTTTTTGTCTTTCTTGTTCTATTGTTTAGACTATCTTTAGACTCTCTTATACTTTTTTCCCTGTGTCTAAAGCTTTCTCTCTCTCTCTATCCATCTCTCTCTCTCTCTCTCACACTTTCTCTCTCTCTCTCTCTCTCTCTCTCTCTCTCTCTCTCTCTCTCTCTCTCTCTCTCCCTCCCTCTCCCCTCTCTCTCTCTCTCTCTCTCTCTCTCAATCTCTCTCTCTCTCTCTCTCTCTCTCTCTCTCTCTCTCTCTCTCTCTCTCTCTCTCTCTCTCTCTCTCTCTCTCTCTCTCTCTCTCTCTCTCTCTCTCCTTGTGTGTATGTATGTGTGTCTATGTGTCCGTGTCCGCGCGTGTCTCGAGGCGGTGTCCAGCAAGGTCGGCAAGGGAGTAGTACTGAGGTCGTTTCTTGCAGCCCGGCCGCCCATCAGCGCAAACACACATTGCGGATAGACTCGAACACGTGGGTAAATGTGCGACGGAAATGCATTACTATGATTAAAACTAGTCGTTGAAAACGAAGAAAAGGTGATAAATGAGGGTGCAAGAGGGGGAGGGCATGTAGCAACAAAAAAGTAAATTGAAAAAGAGTAGGCAAACGCTTAGCTATACTGGAGGATTAACATTTGAACTTGCCGGTTAAGCATAACATTTTTGGTTCTTTAAACAATTTTCAACAGGATTGTGTTACTTTTATAACAGCCTCCCCCCCATAAAAGAAATAGTATTATTATTATAAAAAATAAAGATAAATATTTCAATCCCCTCTCTTCTCACCTCCCCCTACACTCACTCTCCCTACTCTTCTGCCTCTTCCTCTCTCTTTGCCTCTCCGCTCTCCCTACCTGCCCCTTCCTCCTCCTCCTTCTCTCCCTCTCTCTCCATTCTCTGTCTCCGCTATTCCTCCCTCCCTTCTCCTTCTCCGCTCACCCTCCCTCCCTTCCCCTGCTCTCCTCCCCCCTCATCATCTCCCTTCCCATTCTTTGTCTCCACTATTCCTCCCTCTCCGCTCACCCTTCCTCCCTCTCTCCCTCCCTCTCTTCTTCTCCTTCGTCTCCCTCCCCCCTCTCTCTCTGCTCTCCCTATCTCCCTCTTGCCCCTCCTTCTCCTCCCCCCTCATCCATCTCCCATCTCCCATTCTTTGTCTCCACTATTCCTCCCTCTCCGCTCACCTCACTCCCTCCTTCCTCTCCTACTCCCTCCCTTCTCCCTCTCTCTCTCCTCCCCCTCCACCCCAACTTTAATCACATGATCCTTTACCCCCTCCTCCACTTCTCCATACCCTGCACCCCACCCCAAATGCACCCCACCCCACCCCCATCCCCATCCAACCACCGAGAGCAGAATTTGACGAGAATTGTGTGTTTATGTTTTTATTTTCCTTTTTGTAAAATTTAGGGTATACAATCTTTGGAATTTAATTTAGTCATTTCGCGCGCCACTGAGTAAGATTTCACGCCAGTACTTTTAGGTGGGGAGTAAGGGGGTATTGAAAGTGGGAGGGATGTGTGTGTGTATTTTTTTCCTTGTTTTTGTTATTGTTGTTGAAATTAATATTGATGGTGACAGTAGTATGCCTGCTATTCTACACTGTATTTCTGGTGTATTGAATACCACACCTTCTCTTGTTGTTGCTTTTATGTTTATTAATATTTTAATTATAGTAGGAGTGTTGCGAGGGGCTGTTGTTTCGGATTGTGTTATGGTTGTGGTGCCAACGCTATTGGGAGTGATGCCAACGGTAAGTCTCATCATAATAACGACTATACCAGCTATTAATGGCCAAGGGGTTATTACTGCTTGTAATATCCTGTTGGTAGTAGCTTTTCTTCTTATTTTATCATATATGTTTTTGGTAGTTTTGCACACATCATAGACTGGATAGATAAACGTAGTGATGGTTAGGTATGGTCATAGGGGGATAGTAGCTTGAGTTTGTGTATGTCTACAGATATGCATTTTCTATCTATAAATTCTGTCCATCTATCTATCTCCATAAGTGTTTGTATGCGCGCGTGTTTTACGTACAGTTTGATTATGCCTCTTACTGTTTTTGGTCTTGATAGACTTATACTTAGATATAACCTTTGTTCACTAGTTTCTTGTTACTACCTTCTACAGGTGAGTTCTGGTTACTGCTGCGTTAACTTCAGGACAAAGGTAATATTGAATACTTGTGTCTTTCGTGTGTGTGTGTTTGTGTGTATGTGCGTATGTGTGTGTGTGTGTGTATGTGTGTGTGTGTGTGTGCGTGCGTGCGCGCGCGTGCGCTTGCGATCGCACAATGATAACGTAAAGAATGGCCGCAAAGAAGACCGTAGCCAAATGAACGCAACCTCAGGACCACACAGGAGCAAAAGGAACCCGGAAAGTGTACGCGCATTCCCGGAGAACGGCAGTGTGTGGGGGGGGGAGGGGGTCGGCTATTGCGACATTTGCTTGATTGCAGGCTGGTTGACTTGAAGCAAGAATGACGGTTGTGGTTTTCATGATAGTAGTGGTAAGGATGGGGATCAGATGAATTGATTTACAGTAATTTTAAAATGCCGATGGTTGTTATCACTTCACATCACTGGGAATATCATCTCACTGTTTTTTTTATCAATGGAGAAGTCGTGATATATTCTCTGGAGGAGGTAATAACATTGACATCAATGTTGGTTGCATTGTATTCTGCATGACTTGCTTAAAGCGCGGTCGAATATGAGGAATGACGTGGTAGAAATCACGGAACTGGCGAGGAGCGGAACATTCCAGACAACAGGAAATGTCAGACGCTGCTGTTGGAGGACTCGAACGCATGTACGCACGCACTCTCGTTCGTTCGTTAGTTCGTTCGTTCGTTCGTTTGTTTGTTTGTTCGTTCACTCACTCGCTCTCTCTCTCTCTCTCTCTCTCTCTCTCTCTCTCTCTCTCTCTCCCCTCTCTCTCTCTCTCTCTCTCTCTCTCTCTCTCTCTCTCTCTCTCTCACTCTCTCTCTCACTCTCTCTCTCACTCTCTCTCTCTCTCTCTCTCTCTCTCTCTCTCTCTCTCTCTCTCTCTCTCTCTCTCTCTCTCTCTCTCTCTCTCTCTCTCTCTCTCTCTCTCTCTCTCTCTCTCTCTCTCTCTCTCTCTCTCTCTCTCTCTCTCTCTCTCTCTCTCTCTCTCTCTCTCTCTCTCTCTCACACACACACACACACACACACACACACACAATGTACACACTAAGAGAGAGGAAGAGAGGAAAAAGAAGGAAGCGAAGAAGAAAGGAAAAAGAGAGAGAGATAGATAGATAAAAAGAAGAAGAAGAAGAAGAAGAAGAAGAAGAAGAAGAAGAAGAAGAAGAAGAAAGGAGCGTCACATATCTCTCGTCGTGTAAACTTTTATAGATACATTTTAGGCCTTTGTTAACTAAACGATCTTCGCCAGCGTCACTGTAAAGGGGGAGAGGGGGCTGTACTCTCGGCTCTCTCTTCCTCTCTTGCATGGTGTTGTTATTATTATTATTGATGTTGTTGCGCTATTTTTTGTTTTTGGTATTACTATGAATGCTATTATTGTTATCATCATCATCATCATCATCATTGTTGTTATTGTTATGATCATCATTATTGTTGCATATTTTTACCATTTGGTTATTGTTTTTTTTTCTCTCTCTCTCCTTTCCCTTATATTTCCTCTTCCTCTTTCTCTCCTTTCTTCCCACTCGGTCTTCACACCTCCGTCTACCTCTCCCCCTCCTTCCTCTTCCTTTCTGATAATCTTAAGGTTAAATCTATGTCTGATTCTAATTCTAATGGTGATTCTTATTCTAAAATTCAAATGCCATGTCCTCCTTTCCTAGCCGTCGAGTTCGACCCCATTTTCAAACTTTCCTCCTTCCCTCCCCCTCTCCCCTTCCTCTTGCCCTTCCTCTTGCCCTTTCACCCTCTCCCCCTTTCACCCTCTCCCCTCCTTCTTTACCCTCCCCCTTCCTCTTTCTCTTGCCTCTTCCCCCTCCCCTTCCTCTTGCCCCCTCCCTTCCCTTTCATCTTGCCCCTCCCCCTCCATTTTTACTTGCCCCTCCCCCCTTCCCTTTTTCTTGCCCCTTCTCCTTACCCCTTCTTTCTCTCTTTTCTTCGCCCTTTTCCATCTCTTTTAATCGTGTTTGAGTTACCTTTTTCCCCCTCTCTCTTCGAATATATATTTTTTTCTTTACCTTTTCGTTTTTTTTCTTATTTCTCACCTTTTTTCCCTCTTTCTTTCACCCCCCTCCCCCTCCTTTTTATATATTTTTCTTCTTCATCTTCTCTTCCTTTTTTATCTCGTCCGCTTTGTCTTTTCCCTTCTCTCACACTTCCCCTCTCCTTTCTTCTCCTGTTCTTCTTCCCCCCTCCTTCCTCTTCCTTCATCTTCATGTCTTGTTTCTCCTCATCACCCCTTCTTGTTCCTTCCTTCTCCTTTTTCTTTCTCCTTCTCTTCGTAGGTCTTCAAACCCCTCCCTATCCTCCTTCCTAGCCCTCCTCTTCTATCTCTGTCTCTGACCTCTTTCAGCCAACCTCTCCCCTACTATTTATCTCCTCCCCCTCTCTTCCCTTCCCTCCTCTTCTTTTCTGCTTCCCCCACCCCCTCCCTCCCTTCTTAGTGCTGCCCTCTCCCTCTCCCCTCCTTCACCCTCTCTCGTCCCTCCTCCTCCCCTCCCCTCCCCCTCCTCCCTCCCCCTCTTTTCCTCTCCCCTCCTCTCCCTC
>BOPN01001817.1:225000-232500 GCA_017312705.2 Penaeus japonicus
GTTGTTGTTGTTGTGTGTGTGTGTGTTTGTGTGTGTGTGTGTGTACGCGTGTTTAGTTAGCCAGTTGTTAACTATTTTCATTTCTTCATTTTATCATTTATCTTTTGTCTATTTCACCCCTCCCTCACCCGTCGCCCTTTCTTCTATTCCATCTCCTTCTCATCCTTTTTTCTTCTTCTCCTTTCGCCTTCCTCTTCCATTATTCCACCTCCCCCTACTCCTCCTACCCCTCCTACTCCTCCACATCCTACACCTCCACCTCCTCCTTCTCCTACTCCTACTCCCCTCCCTCCTTTCCTCCTCCTCTCTCCCCCTCCTCCTCCTCCTCCTCATCCTCTTTCTTTTCCCTTCCCGCCCTCTCCGAACCGTTTATCTTGGCCATTCAAGTTGAGACCCAGATAATACCCGCAGCATCACCACTTATTGATTCATCTCCTGCATTCGGTTACCTTCAGCATCATCATCACTATCACGGGAGGCTCATCTCAAGACGCGGGCGGGCTTGCGCGCACGCAACTGCAGCGTCCGTCTTGCCGTGTTCGTATTCATCCCTCGGGCTTCATTTCGCGCCGCTGGAGGTTGCATAAGGCATCGTGGCGTGTCCTCGCCTCTCGGGGGAGCTCGGGCGCGGGGAGGGGTTGAGGGGGGGGGGGGTCGGAGGTGTTGCTTATTTTGTTGGCGATCCGTCTGTTTGATGGGTGGTTATTTTTTTATTGGGTTTCTCGGTATGTATGCACCTATGTATGTGTGTATGTATGTATATTTCTTCCCTTCTCTTTCTATTTCTCTCTCTCTCTCTCTCTCTCTCTCTCTCTCTCTCTCTCTCTCTCTCTCTCCCTCCCTCCTTCTCTCTCTCTCTCTCTCTCTCTCTCTCTCTCATTCTTCCACTCGCTCCCGCTTAATCAAAAATTAGGTTCCCCGTTCATTGTCTCCTTCATATTCTCCAGCTCTCTGCCCCCCCCCCCCCCCCCCCCTATCCCTTACATTCTGGAGAAGACTTCTTAATACCCTCCTCCTCTTCTTCCTGCATCCCCTCCTCTCTTTCTCCCTCCTCCTCCTCCCCCCTCCCCATTTATCTTCCGTCTTGCCTTCGTCCCCTCCCACCATCCCCCCCCACCGTGCCCTCGACCCCACCCCCCATTTCCTTCTCGTCCGTCGTCTCGCCCGACCCATTAAGCAGGATCATGCCATCCTGCAGTCCTTCCCAAGAGGTGCGCCAGGGTACGAGGGCGTCTTCAGGCCTCTTCACCCCCCCTCCCCCCTCCCTCCCACTCCCCTCGCTCTCCTTTCCCAGCCTTTCCCCTTCTCCTCCTTTTCCCTTCTCCCCTCCCTCTCCACCACTCTTCCCCACACCTCTCCTCCCGAACTTCACTTCTTCTCCCTCTCTCGTCCCCTTCTCTCCTCGTTCTTCCATTCCTTCCTTCTTTCACCCTTCCCCTTCCTTCTCCTTACTTCCCCTCCTCTCCTCCTCTTCCTCTCCTTTCCTCTCCCTTTCCTCTCCTCTTCCTCTCCTCTTCCCTTCCTTCCTTCTCCCTTCCCCCTTCTAACCCCACCCTTCCCCTCTCCTACCCTCCCCCTTCCTGCTTCCTTAATAGGGTCGCTCTGTGCGTGTAATTACACCCGTGCGGTCAAACATATGACAATACGTGGTATGGCACTTTCATGGTTTTTGTTATAGAGGAGGGGGGGGGGGGTTGCAGGATATAGGGATGAGAGAGAGATAGAGAGAAAGAGAAAGGGACGAGGAGAAGATGGGGAGAGGGAAAAGAAGAGTCAGATGGCGAGAGAGAGAAAGAGAAGCCAGGGAAAATGGAAGAGAGAAGAAGAGAAGTAGGAACAGTTGGGATGAGGGGATAAAGGAGGAGGAGGAGAGGGGCGATGCAGGAGGAAGGGGAGGGGGGAAGGAGGTAATGGGGAAACTTTCAATGATGTATAATGATTCACTCTAATTGAAAAATTAGATTTTTTCCCTTTCCTTTTGAGAGTTAGGTCGTCTGAAGAGAAAGAAGCAATGGGGGATGGGGGGGGAGGGGAAAGGTCTTTGGAATGGGAATCGGGAGAAGGAATTGGAAAGAGGAATAGTGAAGGTCAAAGAGTATGGAAGGAAGATAAAGAGGGAGGGATTATGGAAAGAAGGAATGAAGATAGAGAAGGAGGGACGAAAGAAAGAAGGAAGATAAGGAAGGAGTGAGGAAAGAAAGGAGGAAGATGGAGAAAGAAGGAGGAAAGAAGGAAGGGAGAAAGAATAAAATCTGGTAGATAGGACAGAGAAATCATGTCTTTGAATTGATGAATAGATAGAAATAGAAAGAAAACGCCTGTTCACTCAGAAAGTATATCTCCCGAATCTTTCTCAATTTCAGGGATCTATGCCCCTCCCCCTCTCCCTCCCCACTCCTTCCCCTCCCTCCCTCTATTCGTCCTTGCCCCCTCTTTATCTCCCTCTCTCATCCCCCACCTCCCTTTCCCCTGCATCCTCTTCTTCCTTTCCTCTCGCAAACTCCAATCCTCCCCCTTTCCTTCTTTTCCTTGCCTTCCCATCCCCTCCAATCCTCCCCCTCCCCTTCCCCACTTCATTCTTGCTTCCCTCTCCCCCTCCAATCCTCCCCCTTGCCTGCCCCTCTCCTTCCTCACCTTTCCCTTGCCTTCCCACCCCCTCCAATCCTCCCCCTCCCCTTCCCCACTTCATTCTTGCTTCCCTCTCCCCCTCCAATCCTCCCCCTTGCCTGCCCCTCTCCTTCCTCACCTTTCCCTTGCCTTCCCACCCCCTCCAATCCTTCCCTGTTGCTTTCCTCTCTCTAAAACCTGTTCTTGTCTCCATATACCAGATCCCCACCCCTTCCTTTTTCTCTCCCTCCCCCTCTCCCACCCCCACCAAACCTTCCTTGCCTCCCCTCCCCCACCAAACCTCTCCCTTGTCACCATCTCCCCTGTCCCCACTTCCCTCCCCGGTGACTCCTCCTCCCCCTCTATCCAACTCCCCCACTCTAATCCTACACAGTTGTGACTCTATTTGATCGACTGCTGCGAATCTCACGCTAATCCTTGGGCCGCACCGGGCTTCGAAATATTTTTTTTATGTGTTTTCTCTTCTATTTTTGCTTTTCATTTTCTCCCTTTCTTTCTCCCTCTCTCTCTTTCTCTCTCTCCCCTCTCTCTCCCCTCTCTCTCTCACTCTTTCTTTCTTTCTTTCTTTCTCTCTCTATTTCTCTTTCACTTTATCTATCTATGTTTCTATCTATCTCGATTTCTTTATCTTTTTAGCAATGGGATTCGAAAACATGTTTTCTTCTGATTCTCCCTTATTCATTTTGCACTGACTTTTTTTCTCTCAATCCTTCTGTTTCTCTCCAGGTTGCATTAGTAAGGGAGGGAAGGAGGAGAGAATGGGGAGGAAGAAAAATAGGGAGTTGGAGAAGGAAATGGAAAAGAAGAAGAATATTGAAGAAGAAGAAAAAGAAGAAGAAGAAGAAGAGGAAGAGGAAGAGGAAGAGGAAGAGGAAGAAGAAGAAGAAGAAGAAGAAGAAGAAGAAGAAGAAGAAGAAGAAGAAGAAGAAAAGAAGAAGAAGAAAGACTGGAAGGAGAAAGGAAAAGCAAGAAAAGTGGCAAAGAAGATTGTATTAGAGAAACCCATTGATTTAGCTTCGTTGATATTTTTCTTCGTAATCCACACACACGTTGTTTTTTATTATTTTTTCCTCTTTTCTTCTTTTCTTTCTCTTTCTTCCTCTTGTTTGGCTTTTTCACTTTCACTTTTTCTTTATTTCTCTTTCATCCTCTTTTTTGCTTCTTATTTGATGTTAGCGTCAAATACCAATCATCTTCTCATTCACATCTCATTTTGATTCTAAAGATATCCTCGTAATCTTCACAGAGACCTTTTCTCCTTTTCTTCTTCTCCCCCACCTCTTCTCTAATTTCATCCTTTGCTACTTCTCCTCATCCCCCTTTTTCCCTTGCTCTTCACTGCCCCCTTTTCCTGCTCTTCACCTTTCATATCCTTCCCCTGATTTGCAATTCCTCCTTCTCTTCTTCCTTATTCCTCTTGGCTTTTTCTCCTCTCCTTCCTTCTCTTCTTCTTCCTCCTCTTCCACCTGTACCTCCTCCTCCTCTTCCACCTGTACCTCCTCCTCCTCCTCCTCCACCTGTGCCTCCTTCTTCTCCTCCTCCTCCTCCACCTGTGCCTCCTTCTCCTCCTCCTCCTCCTCTTCCTCCTCCTCCTCCTCCTCCTCCTCCTCCTCTTCGCACCTAAAGTGGAGAGAAGAACGCCCACATAAAGGAATCTAGTTTTGGCGAAAAAGAAATATATTAAAACGGGATGTTGGTCAGGGAAAAATTGTATCGGAGTGAAAGGGGGAAACAGTTGTAAATGAAGGAAATAAAGAATTGTTATGTTAGGGGAGAATGAAAAATAGAGAGGGCGGAGGGGGTAAGGAAGAGAGGGAGGTATGAGAGAAAATGGGAAGGTGAGAGTGAATGGGTGTGGGAAAGCGAGAGTATAAGAGTGAGATAGTGAGACAGTGAGTGAAAGAATGAGAGAGAGAGAAATAAAGAGAAAGAGAAATAGAGAGAGAGAGATAGAAAACAGTACAAAGAGAGCTTATGGGGGGTGGAAGATATGATTAATCAGGCACTCAATCAGTCACGAAGTGAGACTGAAAGAGAAAATAATGAGACAGTGAAAACTCGGGCGTGGGAAGAGGGGGAGGAGGTGAGAGAGGGGAGGGGGGAGACGGGAGACGGGAGAGGGAAATGGGGGAGTGGGGAGAAGGGAGGGGGAAGTGGGATAAGAGGTAAGAAAAGGGGAAGGAGAGGGAGAAGAGATCTTGAAAATAATCGTCGACGTTTTGGACTCGATAATGACTGGCGCGTCCTCGAGTTGTGACCTTTGACCCTGGGATTTCCGTAATGATGGAGGTCACCGGGAAAGTTAAGGGATTCTTTCATTCTATCTGTACCCTTTTTATCTCTCTCACCCTTGACTTGAGATCTGTGGTTTCTATGAAATTCCACTGGTGAGTCGTGTGACCTGATGCGGGTGGGCGGGTGGGGGTAGTAGGGGGGAGGAGGCTATGGAGGGTGACCTTGTTTTTGTCTTATTTTTTATCTTGTGTTTCGCTCTTTCATAGTGTTTTTTTTCTCTCTCTCTCTTCTTTTTAATAGACATTCTCTTTTTTCCCCTTTTTCACTTTCTCTTCTTTCGTTTTCGTTATTTCTCTCCTCCTTCCTCCCGACCTCTTTCCCGACAGGTGTATCTGCCATCTTCCTTCTTTCTTATTATTGGTTCTCTTTAGTTTTCCTTCTTTCTTCACACTTTACCCTTCTGTCATGTAATGTCTCCTTCTCTTCCTTATCCAGCTATCTCTTGTCTTTCCTCCCTCACTCTCTCCTAATCACCCTTTCTCTCTCCATTTCTCCCTCGCTCCTTTTTTTTCTCTTTCTCTCCCTCACCTTTCCCTTTTCGCTTGATCTCTTCCTCTCTACGGTTATTCCTCTTTCTCTCTCTTTCTCACTCCTCTACCTCTCTTCTTCTCACACTCCATCGGCCTCTTTCTCTATTTAATTCTCCATTCCTCCCTCTCTTTTTTCACTCTCTTCCTCTCCCTCTCACCCTTTCTCCCAAACTCACTCTCACACTCCTTCTTTTCCTCTCTCACTTTTTCTTTTTCTCAGCCACTCTCCTTTTCTCCCTTTCTCTATTTCACATCCTCCATCTCTTTATTTCTCTTTCTGCTTTTCTCTATCTCGCTTTCTTTCGCTCCCTATCTCTCCTTCTCTATCGTACTCTCATTCTCTCCCTCTCTCCCTTTCTCTATCTCACTCCCTCTCTCTATTTTTTTATTCTCCCTCTTTTTCACATTCCGTCCTCCCTGCTCTCTGCCCCCCCCCCCCTCTGGAACTCGCCCCGCAGAAGGCACGACACCACAACTGGCAGCCGCACTTTCCCTTCCACTGCTTTCCCTCTTTTCAGCGCGGCGTTGAATCACTGGCGGCTCCTCCGCATTCCGTTGCTCTCTCGTCTTTGCTGGCTCTCTGGCTCTCCCTCCTCCTCTTCCTCTTTGGCTTCTCATCCTCCATTTCTCTCTCTGTTTCTCTCTCTCTCTTTCTTTCTCTCTCTCTTTCTTTCTCTCTTTCTTTCTCTCTCTCTCTCTCTCTCTCTCTCTCTCTCTCTCTCTCTATATATATATATATATATATATATATATATATATATATATATATATATATATATATATATATGTGTGTGTGTGTGTGTGTGCAAAGTTTGATAGATAGATAGATTGATTGTGATTGATAAAATGATTGATGGATGGATAGATAGATATATAAAGATATAGATATTGATATAGACATATAAAAGGTAAAGAACCCAGAAGGAAACGAGTTGCAAGGAGAGCAAGAAAGTCCCGCAGAGACTCAATCTGAGAAAGCAAAAGCAAACAGTGTCGTGTGAACTTCATCTTTTTTTCCTTGAGGGAGGACTGGCTGCTTCTCCTTTTTCCTTTCTTACTCTTCTTCTCGTCTTCCGTTTGTCACTTGGAGTTTTCCTTCTTCTGGTCTTCTTTATGTGATACTATCGCTTCATCGCGAATTCTCTCTCTTCCTCTTTTTTCCTCTTCGTCTTTCTTTTTTATCTCCTCCTCCGTTCCTTCTCTCGCATGTTCTTCCTTTTTGTTTTCCCCTTCTCTTCCTCCTAACCATAATTATTTTCTTCCTATTATCTGCATATGTTTTCCTAATCATCATCATTATCATCATTTTATTCCTATTTCCCTTTTTTTCTTCTTTCTTATCACCATTAACTTCCTATTTCCTCTCCTCCTCCACCTCTTCATCATCATAACTTTCCTCCTTCCTCTTCCACTTCCCTTCCTCCTTCTCCCTAATTCTCCTTCCTTCCCCCTTCCTTTCTTCCTTCCTTCCTCTCCCTTCTTACTACCTCCTTCCTGGCCATCTCCCAGTCCTTTGGAAGAAAGAGAGGAAAGTATAATGAGAGACACACAAAATGTCAGTGAGCGATTTAAATGTTGCCCGCCTCTGCTCTTCAGCTAATTACTATGCCAAGATAAACAAGTTTGTTTTTTACCTTTGCTCTCTCTCTCTCTCTCTCTCTCTCTCTCTCTCTCTCTCTCTCTCTCTCTCTCTCTCTCCTCTCTCTCTCTCTCTCTCTCTCTCTCTCTCTCTCTCTCTCTCTCTCTCTCTCTCTCTCTCTCTTTCTTTCCTCTATCTCTTTGTCTCTGTGACTCTGTCTTTCTGGATGTGTGTGTGTGTCTCTTTGCGGCTCTCTCTCCGCATTTCTTTTCTTCTCTTTTCTTCTCTTCTCTTCCCCTCTCTTCGTTTCTCTTCTCTTTACTTCACATTTCTTCTCGTATCTTCTCTCTCTCTCTCCTTCTCTCCTTCTCTCCTTCTTTCCCTCTCCCTCCCTCCCTTCCTCCTCCTCCTTCCCTCCCTCCCTCCTTCCCTCCCTCCCTCATTCTGCTTCCTACCCCTCTTCCCTCT
>BOPN01001817.1:235000-250000 GCA_017312705.2 Penaeus japonicus
ATTTTCACTTCCTTTTCTTCCCTCCTTATCCATTCACTCCCATGTCCTTTGTTGGTCTAGTTTTCTCTTGCTTCTCTTGTCTGGCCAAATGCCTAAGAGGAATCTCTGTCTCCTTCTTCCCCTCCTCCTCCCTCCTTCCCCCTCCTTCCCCCTCCTTCCCATCCTCCCTCTCCGTCTTCTCTCCCCCCTCCCTATTCATTCATCGCAATTTGTGTGTTTGTTTCCTTGTCTCTGTCTTTTGCTGTCCGTCTCGTTTTCTTTTCTTTTCCGTCTTCGTTATTTCGGTTAACCACCTGCCTTGTTTGTATGTTTGTTTGTTTCGTTGTTACGATTCTATTCGTTATTATCCTGTTATGGATCTTGTTACCATTGTGTCCTTGTTCTGTTATGATGTTAATTAACATTGTCTTGTTATTCCCTCTGTTATTATCTTATCATTATAGTATTATTAGTCTTTTATTATATCGTTATTGTCGTGTAATTATGCTGTTGATATTTTTAATAATTATCACGTTTTAGTCGTTATTTTGTTCTTCCCTAGCTTAGTTGTTAGTATTCGCATCATTATCTTTGTCATTATATTTTATCTTTTGTGTTATCATATTCTCTTTATCTCTCCCTCCCTCCCTTCTTCCCTCCTTCCCTCCTTCCCTCCTTCTTTCTCCCCCTCCCTCCTTCCCTCCTTCTTTCTCTCCCTCCCTCCTTCCCTCCTTTTTTTCTCTTCCTCCCTCCTTCCCTTCTTCTTTCTCTCCCTCCCTCCTTCCCTCCTTCTTTTTCTCACTCCCTCCTTCCCTCCCTCTTTCTCTCCCTCCCTCCTTCCCTCCTTCTTTCTCTCCTTCCCTCCTTCCTTCTCTCCCTCCCTCCTTCCTTCTCTCCTTTCCTCCTTCCTTCTCTCCCTCCCTCCTTCCTTCTCTCCCTCCCTCCTTCTTTCTCTCCCTCCCTCCTTCCCACCTTCCCTCTGTAGCCTTCATTATAAGCCATGAAATCATATTGTTTTTTTAATTAAGAAATCAAATCACAGAACGAAAAATCGATAAAAATCAAGTTATCGTCGCCAGGGTAACTTTTTTTTTTTTTTTTTTTTTTTTTTTTTTTTTTTTGAGAATTTGATATCGAAAAATTATATAATGATACCAAATATAAGTTAGATAGACATAGATAGAAATATATTAGATAGTAATATGATATAAGAACAAAAGTAAATCGGAGAATGATAGGACGTTAATGATTAAACTAATGACACAGCAATAACGTGAGAATGACAAGATGGCAAATGTGATTATGAGATAGCGCGTAATGGTTCTTTTTTTATTGTTTTCTTATTTAATTACAGAGCTTCGGGAAGTGTTTCTTTATTTTTGTTTTATGTTATTTTGTATATGAATATTGATTGTTTTTTCGCGATTGGCGCGTTTTGTTTGTTGTTGTGTCGTGTTTTTTTATTGTTTGTTATGTGTGAGTGAATGAATGAATGAGTGAGTCTGTCAGTCTGTTTGTCAGTCAGTCAGTCAGTCAGTCAGTCAGTCAGTCAGTCATTTGAGCGAGAGGGCGTGACAGGGCAGGTCATGTGGCACTAGGTGGTGGTGGTGGTGTTGTCACTAGCATCCCTCCGCGGCAGCTGGGAAAGCCATCAAGTGATCAGGCCTATGGCAGGGAGAGGGACTGAGAGTGCGTGGGCGAGGAGGTGAGCAGAGACGCAAAGGAGGAAAATTAAATGAAATAGGAAATGTTGAGAAAGCGAGGGGAGCAGAAAGCAAAGGCAATAGGAAAAGAGAGAAGAGCAACGAAAATAAACATCCGAGAGAGGAAAAACGCGAAGAAAAGAGAAGGAGATGAAAGGAAGATAACATAAACACAACAAAATGATAACCTGATGTAGGAACACGATAGAGAAAAAGAAGAGACGATAATCTCTCTCTCTCTCTCTCTCCTTTCTCTCCTTCCCTTTTTTCCTCTCCCTCTTTCTCTCCCTCCCCCTCCCTCCCTCCCTCCCTCCCTCCCTCCCTCCCACCTAAAAGAACCTAAAAAAAAAAAAAACGTGATACACAAGATGGAGAAAAAACAAACGAGACAGACAGGCAGCCTCTGCCGCAAACGAAGGACCCCCCCCCCCCCCGTTCCCTCTTCTCCCGCTTGCTCTCCCCCCTGCCCCCACCCCCACTAGAAGATAGAAGGGGAAAACGACCACCAGTTGATTACGCTACGATTACGCTCGGGGTGCAGTTGGCAGACAGACAGACAAACAGACAGACACATTTTGCCGAAGCTTCCAAGACGCGGCGCAACGCAATGTCGTCTTCGCAGCATTCTACTGAGGACATTCCCTTGCAATATCGCCTTGTTTCCGGGCTGCAGTAATCCCATGCAACGTTTCTGCATCGTTGGCTATGGAATTGCCGAGCGCAAGAACACAGGCCAGATCCATTTAGCTGAGGGAAAAAGATGTATTTTTTTTTTTTTTTTTAAGTTTATAGATACGGAGAGAGAAGAGAAATGTCGACACACACGAACACGCACACGCACTCACACTCACACTCACTCAGTGTGTCCTCCGGTGCCAACAGTCACTGACAACAGTAGTGGTGTTAGAAGTCGTCACCATCACTCCCGGATCTTTATTGTTATCGAGGGGTGAACTAGACAAGACAAAAAAAAAATAAAAAGAAATAAAAAAAGAGAGAGGGAGAAATTGTCCCCATAACAATTCTCTCTATGGCACTCTCAATCCGCACCCTCGCGCTGCCGGTGCCATAACAGTGCCATACGCTACAGGGCTGTCACCCCATCTCTCGCTTTGCCTTCCGCGCCCGTAATGACGCGGGAGACAGGGCGAAGAGGAGAGAGAAAGGAATGAGAGGGAGGGAAAGAATTAAGTGAGAGGGGGAGGGGGCGAGAGAAGAATAAGGAGAGGGAGAGGGAGGGAAAGAATTAAGTGAGAGGGGGAGGGGGCGAGAGAAGAATAAGGAGAGGGAGAGGGAGGGAAAGAATTAAGTGAGAGGGGGAGGGGGCGAGAGAAGAATAAGGAGAGGGAGAGGGAGGGAAAGAATTAAGTGAGAGGGGGAGGGGGCGAGAGAAGAATAAGGAGAGGGAGAGGGAGGGAAAGAATTAAGTGAGAGGGGGAGGGGGCGAGAGAAGAATAAGGAGAGGGAGAGGGAGGGAAAGAATTAAGTGAGAGGGGGAGGGGGCGAGAGAAGAATAAGGAGAGGGAGAGGGAGGGAAAGAATTAAGTGAGAGGGGGAGGGGGCGAGAGAAGAATAAGGAGAGGGAGAGGGAGGGAAAGAATTAAGTGAGAGGGGGAGGGGGCGAGAGAAGAATAAGGAGAGGGAGAGGGAGGGAAAGAATTAAGTGAGAGGGGGAGGGGGCGAGAGAAGAATAAGGAGAGGGAGAGGGAGGGAAAGAATTAAGTGAGAGGGGGAGGGGGCGAGAGAAGAATAAGGAGAGGGAGAGGGAGGGAAAGAAAGAGAGAGAGAGAGAGAGAGAGAGAGAGAGAGAGAGAGAGAGAGATGAGGAGAAAGAATGAGGAGACAGAGCGACAGGGAGACAAATCCGCGAATACTTCCTTGGTCAAAGGGATGCTTGCTCCGAATTCCGATTCATTTTTCAGCTATTGTCTTAAAGAGAGGGGGGGAGGGGGGAGGGAGGGAAGGTGGGTGGGTGGGTGGGTGGGTGGGTAGGAGGGAGGGAGGGAGGGAGGGAAGGTGGGTGGGAGGGAGGGAGAGAGGGAGGGAGGGTGGGTGGGAGAAAAAAAGAGAGGGGAAGGGGAGAGGGGGAGGTGTAACAATGAAGGAAATAAGAAAAGGAGGATGGAAAGGTGGCCGGGAAGGAAAGAAGGAGGGGAGAGCGGGGGAGAGGTGGGATATTCACAGATAGACAGATAGACACAGACAGACAGACAAACGGAGAGGGATAGGAAAACATGAACCAGAGAAAGGAAAGACAGACAATCAGATAATTCGAAAGAACGACTCGTCTATACATGACAAGTATTTATTTCCTCTCCCTCTCCCTCTCTCTCTCTCTCTCTCTCTCTCTCTCTCTCTCTCTCTCTCTCTCTCTCTCTCTCTCCCTCTCTCTCTCTCTTTCTCTCTGTATCTCATTTTTTTCGCCTCGCCTCGTTTCGCGTGACACGGGCAACGCGAATCACACTTGGTGTGTAATGATTTATCGCTCGCGCATGAATATTCAGCTCCCGGCCTCGTATTTGTCATGCAGCGCATTACCGGCCGCGATACGAGGCGGCGGCGGCGGCGGCGCTGCGCAGGCGGAAAGAACGCGCGTCAATTGACAATTCTCTTTCATGTCCGAACTCTTGATTATACATGATTTTTTTTCTTTTGAATTATTCTCGTGAATTTAAATTTGGCGAGATTGGGGTCGGGAACATTTTTCCTAGGATGATTTGTGTTTAGTGAGTGTGTGTGTGTGTGTGTGTGTGTGTGTGTGTGTGTGTGTGTGTGTGTGTGTGTGTGTGTGTGTGTGTGTGTGTGTGTGTGTGTTGTGTGAGAGAGAGAGAGAGAGAGAGAGAGAGAGAGAGAGAGAGAGAAAGAAGTGGTGAAAGTCTCATTTTGCCGCTTGATCTGGCGGAGAATTCATTTTGGGAATTGGTTTCTGGAACATTCTAAGAAACCAGACTTTCAGGAATAGAATAGTGTTTCGTTTTTTTTTTTTTTTTTTTTTTTTGCATCATCACCATCATATAAATTCATCATCATCATCATTATTAATATTATCACCATCATCAGCATTATCATCATAATGGTGAGAGAGAAAGAGAGAGAGAGAAATTGAGTGAGCGAGTGAGTGTGTGAGTGAGTGAGTGAGTGAGTGAGTGAATGAGAGAGAGAGAAAGAAAGAGAAAGAAAAAGAGAAAGAGAAAGAGACAGAGTAAGAGAGAGACAGACAGACAGACAGACAGACAGACAGACAGACAGACAGACAGACAGACAGACAGACAAGCAGACAGACCTACAGATAAATAGACGCAATGGAATAAAAGATAAAAGGAAAATCAAATTGCATCGTTATTGCCGAGCGGTTTGTGTTACGATGTCATCACATTCAACTTTTACGCGATGTTGCGAGATCTGACGAATTTTAAAAGCTTATAACATTCATTAAATATAAATATATACTTTTTAGTACTAGGTCCGACCCGAGAGTGTTC
Source organism: Penaeus japonicus (assembly GCA_017312705.2). Lineage (NCBI taxonomy): Eukaryota > Metazoa > Arthropoda > Malacostraca > Decapoda > Penaeidae > Penaeus > Penaeus japonicus. Next base: position 240,165 of record BOPN01001817.1, read on the forward strand.
AAAAATAATTTGTAAACGCGTGAGAACATTTTTAACTTGAAATACAAACGAGAAAAATAAGTCCCTTTTTTTTCTTGCAATTTAATATTTTATGGTATGACACACCGGTTGCAGTGCAATTGAAAAAGATAATAGTTATACCTTTGGATTCATGTGGTTAATATGGGATGATATAGCCACTCGTACTTATTATATACGCGAGGCAGTTATGCAAATATCATTGCTTCGACCGGCCGTACTTTGGTTCTTGTTATTTAAGCGCGGGGGAAAAGGGTCTGTATTTTTGGAGAGCTTGGCTGTATTCTGGGAGACTTTGGCTGTATTCTGGGAGAGTTTGGATGTATTTCGGGTGAGCTTGGCTGTATTCTGGAAGAGTTTGTATTATTCTGGGAGAACTTGAATGTATTTCGGGTAAGCTTAGCTGTATTCTGGGAGAGCTTGAATGTATTCTGAAAGAGTTTGGTTGTATGCTTGGAGAGCTTGGCTGTATTCTGGGAAAGCTTAGCTGTATTCTGGGAGAGTTTGGTTGTATTCTGGAAGAGTTTGGTTGTATTCTAGGAGTGCTTGGCTGTATTTTGGAAGAGCTTGGCTGTATTCTGGGAGAGCTTATATTCTGGAAAATCTTGCCTGCATATCGCGAGACCTTGGCTGTATTCTTTGAAGAGATTAGCTGTATTTCGAAAGAGCACACGCAATACCCCCTTTAAAAAGAGGGAAAGAAAGAAGGGAAAACAAATTGTGAAATAAAAAAACTCTTCTTTGTAAAGCTTATGATTTGTTTGTACGTTTGTGTGTCTGTGCTTTTTTTCTGTGTGTGTGCGTGTGTGTGTGTATGTGTGTGTGTGCGTGTGTGTGTGTGTGTGTGTGTGTGTGTGTGTGTGTGTGTGTGTGTGTGTGTGTGTGTGTGTGTGTGTGTGTGTGTGTAAGTGTGTGGAAGCGACACATGACCGGGTTTTATGGTGTGTGATGAAGCATGCTAATTTCTTTGCTAATATGCATATTTTTTTATCTTTTGCGTTATTGATGTTTAGACTTCGTGTTTGGGCGAAGCGCGTTAGGAATTTATGAGTGTGTTTACGAATTACGGAAGAGGGAGAGGGAGAGAATGGGAGATTCATTAAGGAGGAGAGAGAGGGAGGAAGGGAGGGATGAGAGAGAGAGGGAGGGAGAGAGAGAGAGAGAGATGAGAGAGAGAGAGGGGAGAGAGAGAGAGAGAGAGAGAGAGAGAGAGAGAGAGAGAGAGAGAGAGAGAGAGAGAGAGAGAGCGATATTGGATCGTCAGAAGCCAAGTTAAAGAGAATCCTCTTAAAACGGCGGAGGAACAGGGGCAGCAGTAGGAAGGAGGAAGGGAAGGGACGGGAGGGGAAGTGAAGTGAAGAGAAGAGCAGAGAAGAGAAGAGAAGAGAAGAGAAGAGAAGAGAAGAGAGGAGAGGAGAGGAGAGGAATGAAGGGAAGGAAAGGATGGGGAGGGAGGAGGAGGAGGAGGAAGAAGAAGAAGAAATAGAAGAAGAAGAAGAAGAAGAAGAGAATTAATGGATACGGGATGGAAGAAGAGTAAGGGGGAAAATAGAAAAAAAAGCGGAAGGGTATAGGAGGAGAAATAAGGGAAAAAGGTAGGAGGAGGAGGGGAAGAGGAGGAGGAATTAGGAAAGGGAAAGAGGGAAGGGGGGAGGGAGGGAGGCCCAGGACAAACTCCCCCGCGGTTCCATCTAATATCCCGACTTCTATCATCCATATATAAAGCGACAATTACCTCATTTTGCGTCCTAATAACCGCCCTCGAGCGCTGCATGCAAAACGCCCCGCCGCCAGATTGTTAAACACCGGGGGGAGGGGGGGAAGGAGGCGAGGGCGAGGGGGGAAGGAATGAGACCGGTCTTTTGCCTATTCCTTTTAGTCTTGTTATTCTCATGATCTGATTAGTTGCTTTGTTATTATGGTTCGGTCTCTCTTGGGCTTTGGTTTGGCTGGCTTGCGCGGTCTTTCTCTACCTCTGCTTTTTGTTTTTGCCTTTGTTTTCCATCTTTCTCTCATTTTTTCCTCTTTCTCTCAGGTGGCTGGCAAATTGATAGATAGATAGATAGAGAGAGTGAGAAAGTGAGAGAAAGAGACCTAGAAAGACAGAGACAGGCAGAGAGATAGGCATACAGACAGACAGAGAAGTATGCAGGCAAATAAAAATATATGCAACAAGAACGCCGTTGCATCTGCATCTCGTGCCTCAGCGTGTCAGATTGTCTCTCGCCGCAGACTCGACTTCTCGTATTTAACGCGCGGAGTTGACAGTCGGTGTCAATTACGGGTTGAGGGTGGGTGAGGGACGGGGGTATAGGGAAAGGGAGGAAGTGGGTGAGGGAGATGGAGGGGGTGGTGGGTTACAGGGATGGGGAGGGAATGGAAGTGGGGATGGGAGGGGTTGAAGGTGTGATAGGGATTGGGAGGGAGTGGGTGTGGGAGAAGCATGGGGGAGAGAGTAGGAGTAGGAGGGTCACGGGGGGGGGGGGTTGTTGAGTGAGGAGCATTTACTTGCGTTCGTTGCGGGGAAGAGAGAGGTAGAGTAAAAAAAATAAATAAAAACAGACAGACAGACAGGCAGACAGGGAGAAAGCCACACAAGGCCATAGGAAATAGTATATGAAGTAAGTCTGCAGACGAGAAGGAAAGCAAGCGGGCGTGAAGAAAGACAGACAGACAGACAAGCCAGGGAAGGTTGGTGTCCAGGAGGTCGCAGTTTTGTGTGACAGGACGGAGCGGCCTCGACAAGTGACTTTCCTTTCTCTCCCACCTTCCTCCTTCTTCTTCCCTTTCTCCCTCCCATTCTCTCCTTCTCCCTCTCCTTCCTCTTCTTCTTTTTTCTTTCTTTTCCTCTTTCTCCTCCTCCTTCAACCTCTACATCTCCCTCTCCCTCTCCTTCTCCACCATTCCTCTCCTTCGACCTTGCTTTTACCCTCTCTCTCTTCTTCCCTTTCTTTATCTCCCTCTTCACTTTTTTCTTGTCAGTCACCCTTCTCCCCCCTCTCCCTCTTCCTTCCGTCATTTTTCCTTTCTCCATTCCTCATTCCGTCTACCCTTTTATCGATGGTATCCTAATATCCCTCACTCCTTCTCTCCCCTTCCTTCCCCTTTCTTTGTGCGTCCATTTCCCCTTCCCCTCTTCCGTGGTCTAGTGCTATGGCATGCCAGCTGCACTCAGCGGGAGAAGTGTGCGTTTGTGCGTGGTTTCCGTGCTGGGCTGACGTTCTCTGACTCTCTCTCTCTCTCTCTCTCTCTCTCTCTCTCTCTCTCTCTCTCTCTCTCTCTCTCTCTCTCTCTCTCTCTCTCTCTCTCTCTCTCATTCTTTATACAATTCTTATCGCCCTCCTTCCTCATTGCATTAATATCACACATCTCATCTCCGCTCTCTCCTCTCCCTCACTTACTCCCTCCCTCCCTCCCTCCCTCTGAATCATCCTTCTTCTTTCCCTCCCTCCTTCCCTCCCTTTCTCCCTCCCTCCTTCCCTCCCTCCCTCCTTCCCTCCTCTCTCCCTCTCTCTCCAAGTTACCTCCTCCATCGTCTCCCCCTCCCTCCCATTCTCCCTCCCTCCCTCCCTCCCACTCTCCCTCTCTCCCTCTCTCTCCCTCTCTCCAAGTTACACTCCTCCATCATCTCCCCTCCCCCTCCCTCTCTCCCTCTCTCTCTCCCTCCCTCCCTCCCCTCCCTCCCTCCCTCCCTCCAAATTACCTCCTCCATCATCTCCCCCTCCCCCTCCCTTTCTCTCTCCCTCCCTCCCTCCCTCCCTCCCTCCCTCCCTCCCTCCCTCCCTCCAAGTTACCTCCTCCATCATCTCTCCCCCCCCCCCCCTCCCTCCCTCTCCCTCCCCCCCCTCCCTCCCTCCCCCTCCCTCCCCCTCCCTCCCTCTCCCTCTCTCCAGAGTTACCTCCTCCATCATCTCCCTCCCCCTCCTTTCTCTCTCCCTCCCTCCCTCCCTCCCTCCTCCCTCCCTCCCTCCCTCCCTCCCTCCCTCAGTTACACTCCTCCATCATCTCCCCTCCCCCTCCCTCCCCTCCCCCTCCTCCCTCCCTCCCTCCCTCCCTCACAGTTACACTCCTCCATCCTCTCTCCCCCTCCCCCCTCCCTCCCTCTCTTCATTCTCCCTCCCTCCCTCCCTCCCTCCCTCCCTCTCTCCCTCTCTCCAAGTTACACTCCTCCATCATCTCCCCTCCCCCCTCCCTTCTTGGATGAGAGTGATGTAACCGAGTCGCTTTACCTTGTAAGTGGGTGATTCGCAATAAGAAAGAGGAGGAGGGGATATTGGGGGTGGGGGGTGGGGGTAATGATCGCGTCTTTATCCGCCTCTTAAGATGGGGAGGGTGTAATTTTATGGGGAAGGGGGAGATTATGATGGGGAAGTTTGTGGTGTCTTGAGAGATGGAAGGAGAGTCGGGGGTTGGGAGGGTGGGATGGATAAGAAGGGAGAAGAGGAGGAGGAGGTGAAGAAGAAGAAGAAGAAAAAGAAGAAGAAAAAGAAAAGGTAAAGGAAAAGAAAAGAAGGAAGAAAGAAAAATAAAAAAGAACTAGAAAAAGAACGAAATGAATAATAATAAGAGGAGGAATGGTAATAAGAGTGACAAACAACAACAGCAACGATAACGGCAGAAACAAAGAAGCAAAGAGAGAGCGTGCGAGTGAGACAGAGGAACAAGAAGAAAGGGAAGAATTCATCATTTCTTCACCCTTACTTCTTTCTATTCCATCCCTATTCGTCATAATAACCCCCCCCCCCCCTCCCCATCTCCCATTCACCGTCCACCCATATTTTCTTTTTTTCTTTACTTCAATATTTATTTATTTTATTCATTTATTGATCGATTGATTGATTGATTCATTCATTCATTCCGGTCGACTCCCTTCCACTCGGCTCTCCCTTCCCTTCATTTCGCTTCGTCCTTCCTTCCTTTGATCTTCCCCCTTCACTTCACTTCTTTTTTTTCTTCAATTTTTCTTTTATTTCTTTTGTGTCACTTCTTTGTCCCTTTCCTTTTATGTGGTTTCCTCTCCTTCTCCCTTGTTTCGTCTCTCCTCTCTCGTTTTTTGTGTGTTTGTTCTTGGCTCTTCCCCTCATAGGTTTTCTCTTTCTTTTCTCCTTTCTTCATTTCTTATTGTCTTCACTTTTCCCCTCATTTCATCATTCCTTTCTTTACCCTCATTCACTTCTTCTACAGTCACTTTTTTCTCAGCTCACTTCCTCTCCCCATCACTTCTTCTCTTTCTTCTTCTCACCTTCGCTTCTCCCCTCCCTTTCGTCCCTTCCCTTCTTTTCTCTTCCACGGTTACTCCATTAGTCCTTATTTCCCCTCTTATTTATTCTCCCATCCTCTTTTCCTTTACCTTTCCCATATTTCCACATTCTCTCTCCTCATTTCTCCCCTACCTCCCTCCCTTCATTTCCTCAGTTCTTTCTTTTACCCTTTCTATTTCCCCTTCACTTCTTTCTCCCCTCCTTTATCCTCCTTTCTTTGTCCCCCTACTTCTTCTCCCGTTCTTTTTCCCTCATTTCTCCCCTTCCTTTCTCACCACTCTTCTTTTCCCCTTCCTTTCTCCCCTCTCTTCCTCTCCCTTTCATTTCTCCTCCCTCTTCTTCTCCCCTTCCTTTCTCAACCCTCTTCCTATCCCCTCTCTTCTTCTCTCCTCTCCTCTTCTCTCCTCTCCTCTCCTCTCTTCTCATTCCCCCTTTCCCTTCCGCCTCCTCTTACCCACGTTTGACTAGCCCGTATAACCCTCTTCACAGGTTAGCGAGCACTTAGTGATGATGGCATATCATAATGTTAACTGTGGTGAGGATCGGCAACGTCACATTGAGGATAGTGAGTGATATGGTGACGGGTATAGTGAAGATTGTGATGAAGATGGTGGTCATGATGAGGATGATTATTATCATTGTGGTTGTGATGGTGATTGTCGGTACGGTGAAGATGGTGAGTGTTATGGTGGTGGAGGTAGTGAAGATGGTGATATGAATGGTCGTCATGGTGAGGATGGTTGATTGCAGTGAGGATTGTGAGTGATGGTCACTGTCGCTGAGGTCGTCTTGGATTTTGGATCATAGATAGGGGGAGGGGGGGAGGTGAAGAAGATGGGTATTGATTGATTGATTTATTGTGTGTTAATTTTGTTTGTGTATGTTTGATGCGTGTTTTTATTTTTTTTGGTGTGTGTGTTTGTGTGTTTGTGTTTTTGCGTTCGTGTCTGTGTTTTCTTTTTTTCTTTCTCCTTCCTTCCCCCTCATTGTCTATTCATTTCCCTTTTCTATGGTCAAGTGCTATGTCATGTGCGTTTGTAATGTTTCTTTTTTTCCCTCTCTCTCTCTCTCTCTCTCTCTCTCTCTCTCTCTCTCTCTCTCTCTCTCTCTCTCTCTCTCTCTCTCTCTCTTCTTTCTCTCTTTCTTTCTCTCTTTCTCTCTCTTTCTCTCTTTCTCTCTCTTTCTCTCTCTCTTTCTCTCTCTCCCTCTCTCTCTCCCTCTCTCTCTCCCTCTCTCTCCCTCAAACACACAGACGAATCCCTACCACCTACTTCTCTTTAATCTCTCTCTTACGACAGTCGAGATGAAATGGCTTACAGAGTTTGAGACTTCCTTGATCCCAGTAATCATTGTGGGGTTTGTGATTACTGTAGCGATAATGGAGATGAAGAGAAATAGGAGGAGGTGTGCACGTTGAAGTTGATAAGGATAGTTGTTGCTATATGTAATGTGAATAAAAAATACATATATGTACTTGTATTTACAGGAAAGTTGGTCAGAGAGAGTGAGAGTGAGTGAGAGCGAGAGAGACAGACCGAGACATAAACGTACATCCAAAATGAAGAAACATATTCATTTTAATACCATCACTTATGTAATTTAGCTTCTGCCCTTTGTCCAGATAATTTTTGTTTTTAGTGTTTATATACTTTTTTATTCGAAGTCTCTCCGGGGACGTTGAGAAGAGGATCATAAAAGTCAGATGGGAAAGTTTCCTTGACACGTTTAAGACCTTCAGACCGAGCTAGCTGGTATGTGTGTGTGTGTTGGGTGGTGTGGGGTGATGGACAGGGAGAGGGAGGAGAGAGGAGGGGTAGAGAGTGGGGGTAGAGAGGGCGTGATGGAGTAATGGAGGGTGGGAGAGGTAGAGGGGAAGGGAGGGGGGAGGGAGAGAAGTAGAAGGTGGGGATGACGAAATAGACGGAGGAAGAGGAAGGGAGAGGGAGAAATAGCGAGGGTAAGATGGAGTGATGGAGGAAGAGAGGGCGAGAAGTAGAATGGGAGATGGAGAAATAGACGGAGGGAGAAGGAGGGATGGAGGAAGGGGGAGAAATAAGGGGATGAGACGGGGAATAGAGATAGGGAGAGAGAGAGGACATAACAGTAGATGAGATGGAAAAATAGTGTGAAGGAAAGGCAGAAGGAGAGGGACAGGGATAAGGAGAAAGAGAGAGAAGGAAGGAGAAATATAGGGATGGGGAAAGGGAAAGATTTAGAGAAGGATAATGAATGAGATAAATATGGAAGGAGAGAGAAGGAAATTGAAACAGATAGACTGCATAAACGAGAGAGGAAGAGAGAGGAGAGGCGAGTGAGGCAAAGCACGGAAGAGAAGTTATTTGATGTTTTCACATGTCCTCAAGTGCCACTTAGCCCAGCCCCAGGCCTCAGTTCCTCCCATCCTCCCCATTTCCCCTCCCTCCCCTCCCCCCACCTCCCTTAACCCCAACGCACCTTCCCAGAAATGCCCAGTATTGCGTACTTGGCACTAGTGACACGCTGGCTCTAGCCCTCCATCCCCCCTTCCCTTACCCTGACCCCACCCCCCACCCTCCCTTCTCATGTTGAGTTAAGCTTCAGTTCTTTGGCCGTGGAAGGTTGACCTCCCTGGCCGAGCAACAAGCCTCACCTGGTCTTCCTCAGGGATCAGGGGTTGGGGTGGGAAGGGTTGGGGGTTAGGGTGGGAGGGGGTAGGGTTGGGAGGGGTAAGGAGTTGGGGTATATTATGTATGAAAAAAAATGTACTTACACCTTTTTCCGAGGTGGAAAACAACGGATGGTTGCGTCTTGGCTGGTTATTTTCGCGTATATGTATACGTGTCTGTTTTTTTTTTTTTTTTTTTTTTTTTTTTTTTTTTTTTTTTTGGGGGGGGGGAGTGTGTGTGTGTGTTTGTGGTTGTGTGCATGTGTGTGTCGTTATGTTTGTTTGTGTGCAAGCTAGTAAAAGTGTGTTTGTGTATGTATGTTTTGTGTGTTCTGTTTGTTTGTTTGTTTGAAATGAACTCTTCTTACAAGTACGACCTCTTGTTGCATTCATGTGTTTGTTTTCTTTATTACCATTGTTTGGCTCTCTCTTTCTAATGATCCCGCGGGCTGCTGTAATATCATTAAGAGCTTGATGTAGTCTTTCTGTTGTCGTGTCTTTGCTCTTTCTCCTCCTTCGTCGCTCCTTTCATGTTGATTCTCCTTCTTCCTTTATGTTTCCTTCCTTGGTTCCCCCAATGTTGTTTGTTGGTTTGTTTGACTGAATTTTGATCTGTTCTTTGTACCTGTTTTCGCTCTCTCTCTCTCTCTCTCTCTCTCTCTCTCTCTCTCACTCCCTCTCTCTCTCTCTCTCTCTCTCTCTCTCTCTCTCTCTCTCTTTCTCTCTCTCTCAACTTTTCTTTTCATGTTTTATCCTCTTCTGTTTACACCCCTTCCTCCTCGTCCTCCGCGGTAAAAGCACATTACCGCCAGAGGTTAAAGTCACGTGTTAGCAACATGTGAGCGGTCTTCTAATCCTTCTCCTACAGCCTCTTCTTCTTCTTCTTCTCCTTCTTCTTCTTCGTCTTCTGCTTCTTCTTTTTCTTCTTCGTTTTCTCCTCCTCCTCTCCGTCCCCTTATCCTCCGTCCTCCTCCACCTCCTCATCCTCATTTTCTCTTTTTTTTCTTCGTCTCCCTCTCCTTTTCCTTTTACTTCCTTCTCCTACTCATCTTTTTCTCCTTATTCGCCAACATTTCCTAGTCCTCCTTCATGTTCTTTTTCTTCTTTTCCTTGTCCTCATCTCTTTTCATCTCTCCTCATCTCTTCTAATTTTTCCTTATCTCCCCCGCCACTTCTCTCTACCTCCTGTCTCACATGTCTTCTCTCTCCGACTTTGGATCGTCCCTCTTATTCATCTCTCCTTCTTCTTTTTTCTGCCTCTGCCGCTTCTTCTTTTTCTTCTTCTTCTTCTTCTTCTTCTTCTTTTCCCTCTCTCTCGATACCTTTCGCTGCTCCTTTATCTTTCATCATTTTTTTCCTCTGCTTCTCTTTCTTCATCATCTTCTTATTCTCTATCATCTTTCCCCTTTTCATCTTTATCTTATTCCTCTTCTTCCTTCTCCTTCATCATCATCATCTCCTTCTTCTTCTTCTCCATCATCTTATTCTTTATTTCCTATTCTGCTTCTCCTTCTTCTCCATCATCTTATTCTCCTTCCTCTTCTGCTTCACCTTCTTTTTTTTTCTTCTTCTTCTTCTTTTTCCTACTTCATCATCATCGTCTATTTCTGGCTCCTCTATACGTCCATTCACCATACGCTCTTTATTGGCCTTCGAGGATGGAGAGGCTGTCATCTGCTACAAAGTGGCGACAAACTACGACATTTTGTACGTGGATGAGATTATTGGCAAGGTTTGTTCCCCCTCCTCCTCCCCCTCCTCCTCCTTCTCCCCCTCATCCTCCTCCTCCTCCTCCTCCTCCTCCTCCTCCTCTCCACCTCCTCCTCCTCTCCTCCTCCTCCTCTCCTCTCCTCCTCCCCCTTCCCCTCTTCCTCTCCTCCCCCTCCCCCTCCTCCTCCTCCTCCTCCTCCCCC
>BOPN01001818.1:0-2500 GCA_017312705.2 Penaeus japonicus
TTTTTTTTGGGGGGGGGGGGTTCGCTTGTATGTGATTATGCGAAAATTGCATTTCTACTGTTATTGTTATCGACGTTATCTTTTTTTTTATTTATTCGTTATTGCATTTGTTGCATTTTAGGGTTATGTGTTATGTGTAATTTCATGATGAAAGAAGAGAAACAAAAGTAAAAGGCAAGATAATAATGCGAAGCTTAACAGTAGCATCACTGCAATTGCTACTTTTATCATCATTATTATTATAAAATTAGCACATTTGTTATAGTTTTTTTTTTTTTTCTTCTTCTTCCATATATTTGTTCTGCAATATCATATACTGAAAAAGAGATACTGCATTGATGTTCACAGTACTTTGTTTTCAATCTTCGCATGCAATATGTGCACAAAGTGCCTATTGTCAAAAGTAATATCATAAACCATAATCATATCAGAATGTATATTTATGAGGAATTTTATTTCATTATTGACCTTATATTATCTATCTTTTTCATCTTATCTATATTTTCTTATTATCTTATTATCTTATCTATATTTTCCATCACCAAAGACCATTCTTTTTTATTTCGGTCAATTTTCCCACGGACTCAGTTTTTTTTTTTCTTTTTTTTCTCATTTTTTGTGATCTTTTTTTGTCTGATTTTCTTAACCTTTAAAGGCCCGGTTCGGATCTTTAGTGTTTCTGATATCAATGTATTCATATTTTTTTATGTAAATGCAGATCCCACAGCACATGGTAATAGTACTAATTACTATGCTAATCATAATAATGATAATGATAATAATAATAATAATAATCTCTCTCTCTCTCTCTCTCTCTCTCTCTCTCTCTCTCTCTCTCTCTCTCTCTCTCTCTCTCTCTCTCTCCCTCCCTCCCTCTCTCTCTCTCTCTCTCTCTCTCTCTCTCTCTCTCTCTCTCTCTCTCTCTCTCTCTCTCTCTCTCTCTCTCTCTCTCTCTCTCTCTCTCTCTCTCACTCTCTCTCTCTCGCTCTCATTCTATGCATGTTGAGTGCCTCCCCCCCTCCTCTCAATCGACTATCAATCTATCCATCTATCAACAATATCAGTAATAACAACGACGATATCAATAACAATGACAACAATAAAGAAAAGAAAAAGAAAAACAACGTCGCTCTAAACCGCCCTTGCGCGTTTACCTCATTGCGCCGTTGTCATGGAAACCAGGACGCTCTTTACATCCCGTTTGTCACAAGGCAAAGCGTAACCAGGAAGTCAACTATGAGTGATCAATCAACAGAGATTTTTTTTTTTTTTTTTTTTTTTTTTTTTTTTTTTTTTTTTTTTTTTTTTGGGGGGAGTCTTTGAAACTGTTGGACTTATAAGAATGCATGTTGTTTTATTGGATTATGTGTTATTGTGTTTGTTTGCAGAGGGGGGGTAGGAGGGCAGGGAAATTGAGGGATTGGGGGAGGGAGGGGGGGAGGAAGCGTCCTAACTCTCTCTCTCTCTATCTATCTATCTATCTATCTATCTATCTATCTCTTCCGTTCTCTCCCTCCTTTCATACAGCTCCCTCTCCTTCCCCTTCCCTCACCTTCTCCCCAATTCCTTCTCTGTCTCCCGCTCCCCTCCCCCCACCCCGTCCTCCCACACTCCCCCATTCCTTCTTACCCCCCACCTCCCTCCCTCCTCCCTCCCTCCCTAATTCGCTCCATCCTCACCCCTTCTTCCCTCCTCCCTCTATCCCTCCCTCCCTCCCCCTCCCTCCCCTCACTCCCTTCATCCCTCACTCCCCCCACTCTCCCTCCCTCACTCCCTAATTCCCTCCCTCACTTCCTCCCTCTACGCAATAGGAGAGAAAGAACACAATCGAACCAATTAAAACCCCGCTAGAGGTCACAGCGAGCCAATCAGATCGCAGATAAAAAAGGGAAAAATTATCAGACGCACTAATCGAACTGAGAGACAAATGCTGAGACGAGGAAGGGTAATATTGCATGGAAATGGCAATAGGTCGTTGCAACAAATAAAGTACAAAATTAGTTTTGGGTCAAAAACTTTTTTTTGACGGGGGGGGGGGGGGTTAACAATCCACATTATTTACTGATTGATTGATTGATTTAATTTGATTCATGGATGATTAGATATAATGAGAATAACAGAAAAAAAAGTTATTCTAATCAAATTACAAATATACAAATGCACAACTGAATGCAAAAGTCAAGCAATAAACACAAAGTGATAAGAAGAAAAAGAAAGAAAAAGCGAGAAGAAAAAATCAAAATAAAGAAAATAAACAAACAAAGAAGAACAAAAACTCTCAAAAAAGAAAAAAAAAATAATGGGAGACAAAAAAAAAAAAAAAAGTGATAGACATCCTCGACCAAATAGGGAAATAAATCATTAAAATAAAGATAGATGATACAAAAAAAATAATAATAAAAAAATAAAAGTAAGATGTGCAATATACCAATATCAAAATCCTCCTCAATGCTTTGCGTGTAGTGGCCTGTCCAGTGTCCATGGCCCTCTATTCGAAAAG
>BOPN01001818.1:10000-15000 GCA_017312705.2 Penaeus japonicus
TATCTGGGAAGAAAGAAGAGGAAGCAAAGACGAAGGAAAGAGAAGGGTAGTGAAGAAAGAGGAGGGAAAGATAAAGGAGACAAATAAAAGGGAGAGGAAAAGAAGAGGGAAGACGAGAGAGAGAGAAAGAGGGATAGGAAGAATGTGAAACAGCGAAGAGGAGAGGGAGAAATAGGGGAGGGAGAAGATAAAGAGAAAGAGGGAACTGGAGAAGGGGAAATAACAGAGAGAAGAGAGAGAAAGAGGGAAAGGGGAAAGGGGAGACAACGGAGAGGAGAGAGAGAAAGAGGAAGAGGGAGAAGGGGAGACAGAGGGGAAATCTCAGACCGGGTCAGTGCATCGCCAAGACCCAAATTAATCTTAACTTCACTTCTTGATTTTTTTTTTTTTTTTTTTTTTTTTTTTTACTTTTTTTTTACTTTTTTTTTAAGGATGATCCATTTTTGACTCTTGAAGATATGAAGGTAGGAGGAGGGAAGGAAGATGGAAGGACGAGAAGAAGGGGAGGGATGGGGGGAAGGAAGAGAGGGGAAGAGGGGGAGGGGGAGGAAGGAGGGAAGAGAAGGGAGGGAAGGTGGAAAAAAGGAGGGAAGGGAAGGGAGGGAAGGAGGAAAGAAGGGGAGGGATGGAGGGAAAGAAATGGAGGGATGGAGGGACGAAGGAGGGAGAAGGAAGGAGGAAAGAGAGAAGATGGGATGGAAGGAGAAAGAGGTGAGGGGAGAAGGAGGGAGGGAAGGGAAAGGAGGAAAGAGGAAAGGGAAGGAGGGATGGGAAGATGGAGATAGGGAAGGGAGAGAGAGAGAAAGAGAGAGAAAGAGGGAGGAGGGGAAGGAGAGAAGAGAGAGAAAGGGAGAGAGGAGAGAAATGGAGAAGTAGAAAGAAGTAGAAGGAGAATGAATTAGATGGAATTTAAAGAGTGAGTGTGTTGTGGGGTGGGGGTAGGGGGGAGGGGGTGGGGAAGTATAAGACATCAGGGGGTAGGGAAGGGGAAGGGGGGGGGGGTGAGGGGAGGGGGGGGTGAAAGAGATAGGACGAGCATCTTACAAGGACATCTGTGGTTGAAGCGTTGGTTGAAGTCTGAAGTTAAGAGAGATGTCTTCGCATCTTCTCTTTTTTTCTTTTTTCTTCTTCATCTTTTTCATCTTTTTATTTCTTTTTATTTTCATTTGCATGATTGTTTGTTTTTCTTTTGTTTTGTTTTGTTTGTTATTCTCTGGAGTATTAATTATGATAATGATAACAGTAATGATAATGATGATAATGATGATGATGATAATGATAGTAATGATCATGGAAATGATGATAATAACTATGATAATCATAATAGCAAAAATAATAGCAATAACAATGATAATGATAACAAAAACAACGATAGATAAATAGATAGATAGAAAGAAAGAAAGATAAAGAGATGTATAGAAAGATAAAGATAGCACCATTTAGAAATGCAATGGGATAAGTGATCTTAATAAGTGTTTTTGTTGTCAATTGTTGGCAAGTATCATCAGTGTTGTCAATGTTCTTATTTATCTTATTTATTGCCAACGGTTATAGTGTCAACATCATTATCACCAACGTCGTTATCTTTTTTATTAACATAATTATCATCACGACTTCCATTCCCCCTTCTTTTATAATTATCATCAAACCTTTACTATAATTATTAATTCATTATTCATAATTTTCATTACGATTACTTAGATAATCAGAAAGGGAAGTTAATTCATCTTAAGCGTTTCAATTATTATGATTATCATCGCCATTCTGTCAATATCATTATTATCATTATCACTATGATTATCTACATCTTTATTGCCTTTAATTCCATTTCTCATCATGTATTCCATGGTTATTATTTTTTGTAATATTTCATTAGTTTTATCTTTGTTTGTTCCTCCTCTTTCGTAATATTTTGTTTGTTGTTTTTATTTTTCTCTCTTTGGGTTTTTCTTACTCGCTTCTCTTTGTTTCTTTTTTTTTTTTTTTTTTTTTTTTTTTTTTGTTCTCCTTTTCCCTTCTTCTCCTTTCATTTTCTTATTTTCTCGATCGTTTTTCCTCTTCATTCTTTTATTTGCTCTCTACCTCTCTCATTTCCGCTGATGTCATCTTCTATTTTCCTCTCCTCTCTCTCCTTCTTTTCCCTCTTCATTCCTCTTTCCTCTCTTCTCTTTTTCCTTTTCTCCCTATCTTCCTATCGCTCTCTTTCTCTCCCCATCCCTCTTTTCTCACCTATCCTTTCGCCTTCCCTTCCTCTCTCCATCCCCCTCTCTCTCTCCTCCCTCCTCCTTCGCTTCCTATTCTTTGTGTCCCTCAACCTGCAAACCTCCCTCCCTCCCTCCCCCGCTCCATCGAATAATGGACTCGCCCTACCCCTCCTGTACCACCAACTTCCCTCCCCCTCATCGCCATAATGGACTCTTCCATCCTTACACGTTTGTACATGTTGAGTAAGATGAGTGATGGATGCTGCGACGTGGATGCGCTTCTCTGTGATGATGATAGTGATGATGATGATGGTGATGATGATGGTGGTGATGATGGTGGTGATGATGATGGTGATGATGGTGGTGGTGATGGTGATAGTGATGATGATGAGGAAGAGGAGGAGGGTAGGGATAATGATGATAGTGATGATAATATTTATGATAATGATGGTAGTGGTGATGATGATGATGATGAGGAGGAGGAGGAGGATAGTGATGATAATAGAGATGATGATGATAGTGATGATAATGATGGTGGTAGTGGTGACGAAGATAAAGATAAGAAGCAATATCATCATCATTATCATACACATCATGCCTACCATCACCATCAACATCACAATCACTTATCATCCTCATCATCCTCACCACCCATCACCATCACTTGTAATTATCAACTATCCTCATCATCACCACCCATCATCATCATCTATCATCATCACCAAACCCATCACCAATCACCAACCCTCAACCCCATCACTCATCACTCGTCACCATCATCATTACTCATCACCAATCACCAACCCCCATCACTCATCACCAACCCCCACCCCCCATCACCATCATCATCACTAATCAACAACCTCCATCACCATCACCATCACTCATCACCCATCACCCATCACCATCATCATCACCACCCATCACCATCCAGAACACACAACAACTTCATCAGAAAACCTTATTTCATTGAGGTCTCACTTTCCCCCAAGAAGAATTCCTTGTTGCACGATCAAAGGAGTCATTGCAAGTACGAAAAGATTGCGAGGATGTTTCCCGCCCTTTGATGTGCTTGGACAATCAACTTGAGGCATTTTCGTTTTCATTGTTGGTTGGTTTGTTGTTTTATTTATCATTTCGGTCTGAGAGGGGGAGGTGGAGGAGGTGGAAAGAGGTGTTGGTGCGTGTGGGTGTTTGTGGTTGTGGTTGTTTGTGTGCTTGTTTGGGTTTGTGTGGTTGTTTGTGTGTGGTTTAGTTTGTGTGTTTGTTTGTTTCTTTGGATTTGTGTGGTTGTTTGTGTGTGGTTGTTTGTGTGCTTGTTTGTGTGGTTGTGTTGGTGTGTTTGTGGTTGTGTGCTTGTTTGTGGTTATGTTTGGGTGTGTGTGTTTGTTTGGGTTTGTGTGGCTGTATGAGTGTGGTTGTTTGTGGTTATGTTTGTGTGGCTGCGTTTGTGTGGTTTTGTTTGTGTGTGGTTGTTTGTGTGCTTGTTTGTGGTTATGTTTGTGTGTTTGTTTGGTTTTGTGTGGCTGTTTGTGTGTGGTTGTTTGTGTGCTTGTTTGTGGTTATGTTTGTGTGGTTATGTTTGTGTTTGAATTTGTGTGTTTGTGGTTGTGTTTATTTGTGTATGTTTCTGTGTGTGTGTGTATGGTGAGGGGGATCAAAAAGAAGATTGAGAGTGAAAGGGAGAAGAGAACAAAAAGAAGAGAGAGAGAGAGAGAGAGGAAAAAAGCCTTTACTTCATACACACCATCCAACATACATACATACACACACCTCACTCTTTCCCAAAAGCAACCCAAATGAACCACACCAACCCCCCCCCCTCCCACAACCCCCACCCTACCAGCCCTCTCACCTACCGTGCCCCCTCCCCCCCCCCCATTGAATATTAAAACGACCCCCCTCCCCCCCATTAATAAGATTAACAGCCAATAAATACATTGAGTTAACAGATGTCCACACACATACCACACAGCCTAATATGGCAGCCTCCCCCCCCCCTTCCCCTCTCTGACATTTCACCCCCCCCCCCCCCACACCGCCCAATCATTCAGATATAATGGCTGGTTATTAACTAATGACATATCGCTGAGCACTGGCCCCTTTGTTTGTTTGTTTGTTTGTTTGTATTGTCTCTCGTTCCCTTTAGGTTTAGTTGACGTTGCTTTTGTTCTTGTTATTTTGTTTGTTTGGTTGTTGGACTCTAAGTTGAAATTGTCTCTCTATCTCTCTCTCTCTCTCTCTCTCTCTCTCTTTCTTTCTTTCTTTCTTTCTCTCTCTCTTTCTTTCTCTCTCTTTCTCTCTCTCTCTCTTCCTCTCTCTCTCTCTCTCTCTCTCTCTCTCTCTCTCTCTCAACCAACCCAACATGTGTAATCCATCCTTAATATCTCCCTCATTGCACTTCCTCATTGCAACCCCCACCCCTCCCCCCTCTCCCAATCCCACCTGCAACTTGCACCCCTTGCACCGAACCAATTCTCCCCCAAACCACAGAAATTCCCAAAAGGTGATTCGTGAACCGAGTTCGAAGCAGCGACCCTTCCTAGTCCGAATCCGAACCCGCGAACCCGCTTCTCTCCTCCCTCCTATGCAAAAGGTAGTGTGATCGTAGCTTGCTTTTCCAAACAATTAATATACTGTTGTTATTTGTGTGTATTGCGTGCTTGTGTGCTTGTGTGTAAAGGGAGAGGGAGAGGGGGAATGTGTGTGTGTGTGTGTGTATTTGTTGAGTGGATCAGTTTCATGAGCTCGTGTCTCGATGAAGCAACACGAGGTTCATCCGCTTATTCGCGCTGT
>BOPN01001818.1:20000-22500 GCA_017312705.2 Penaeus japonicus
AGAGAGAGAGAGAGAGAGAGATGAAAGAGAGAGAGAGAGAGAGAGAGAGAGAGAGAGAGAGAGAGAGAGAGAGAGAGAGAGAGAGAGAGAGAGAGAGAGAGAGAGAGAGAGAGAGAGAGAGAGAGAGAGAGAGAGAGAGAGAGAGAGAGAGAGAGAGAGAGAGAGAGAGAGAGAGAGAGAGAGAGAGAGAGAGAGAGAGAGAGAGAGAAAGTAAAAGAAAGAGTGAGAGAGATAGAGAGAGGGGGGAGAAGAGAGAGAGAGAGAGAAGGAAGGAAAGAGTGAGAGAGATAAAAAGAGAGGGGTGGGAGAAAAAAAAAGAAAAAAAGTGACAGAGACAGAGAAAGACAGAGAGAGAGTCAGACAGGAGAGAGTCAGACAGAAAGAGAGAAAGAGAAAGAAAAGAAAAGAATAAAAGAAAAGAGAAGAGAAAACATAAAAACCGCTCAAAGGGAAAACATGGCTAGAGAGGCTTGCGTGTTAAACATGTTGTAACACAAAAGGGCTTTCGTCTTTGCAAAGAATTGAGACCCGTTTCTTTTCTTCTTTCTTTTTTTTCTTTCTTTCTTTCTTTGCCTTTGTTTCATCTTTTGTTTGTTTGTTTGTTTCTTCCTTTCTTTCTTTTTTTTCTATTTTCCTTTCTTTCTTTGTTTGTTTGTTTCTTTTTCTTTCTTTCTTTCGTTCTTCCTTTCTTTTTTCATTTCTTCTTTTATTTATTTCTTTCTTCCTTTCTTTCTTTTTCTTTCTTTCTTTCTTCCATCCTTTTTTTTATTTATTTTTTGTCTTTTATGCTATTTTTTTTTTCTTTTTCTTTACTTTGATTTTTTTTGTTTTGATTACTGATTTTTTTTTTACTTTATTTCTTTTTTTTATTTATCTTCTTGTCATTATCTTTTATTGATTATTACATATTTTTTCATCATTATCATTATTATTTGCATTATCATCATCATTATTATCATTTTATCATTATATTTTTTCCATTTTTATCATCAATATCATCATTATAATTTTAATCACTATTGCGACTGTTATCATTATTACCATTACTATCATCATTATCATTATTATCATGATCAGAAGAAGGATTATGATTATCATGATTATTGTTATTGTCATTATCATCCTCATTACCATCATTCTTATTATCATTATTGTTATTATGATCGATCTTGCCATGATCATAATTGATTTTATTGCTATTATACAATCAATATCACCATTCTTATTATCATCATTATCAATGTTATCATTACTATTACTATTACAACTACAACTACTAACATCATCATCCTTGTGTTTTATCAGTATTGCTGTGATTATTATTATTTTTTTTTTTATAATCATATGCATCACAATTATTCCCATCATTGACATATAATAACAATGATAATGATAGTTAATATCATATATATATATATATATATATATATATATATATATATATATATATATATATATATATATATATATATATATATATATATATGTGTGTGTGTGTGTGTGTGTGTGTGTGTGTGTGTGTGTGTGTGTGTGTGTGTGTGTGTGTGTGTGTGTGTGT
Organism: Penaeus japonicus; assembly: GCA_017312705.2. Lineage (NCBI taxonomy): Eukaryota > Metazoa > Arthropoda > Malacostraca > Decapoda > Penaeidae > Penaeus > Penaeus japonicus. The sequence continues at coordinate 21,559 of BOPN01001818.1, forward strand.
GTGTGTGTGTGTGTGTGTGTGTGTGTGCGTGGTGTGTGTGTGTGTGTGTGTGTGTGTGTGTGTGTGTGTGTGTGTGTGTGTGTGTGTGTATTTATCTTTTTTTTTATTTTTAATAGCACTACACTAATATCCGTAATCATCCCCCTAATGCAATAAAGACTCAATCTAACCACGCCATAATTATGATTATTCCCCGAAAGATGGCGACCATGCATCTCATCATCTTCGCATCATTGAATTACAGATATCAAGCCAGCCATCACTATATCATTATTTCCTTTTCATTGCCCTAATTACAAGCCGTTAACATTACTAATTGCGCAAGTCGTCACTGTTATTATTGATATTATCGTTATGTCTAACAGTGACTGCAATTGCAAGGGTGGACGTATTTGCAACATCAGTATATTGGTTGTGATTATAATCTGTTTTTTTTTATTCATATTATGATCATTGTCATTTTTATTTGTATTATGGTAAATGGAAAAAGTGAGGGAGGGAGAAAGAGAACAAGGAGGAGAGAAAGAGAGAGAGAGGAAGGGAGGAAGGGAGAGGGGGAGGGAGGGAGGGGGGGGAGAGGGAGAGAGAGAGAGAGAGAGAGAGAGAGAGAGAGAGAGAGAGAGAGAGAGAGAGAGAGAGAAAGAGAAACAGACAGACAGACAGACAGACAGACAGACAGACAGAGGGAAAGGGGTCGAGGTTATGACAAGAATGAAAGGAAAAGAGAAAGAATAAAGAAAGAAAAGGCAAGAGGAATAAACACAAGCGACACGAGACGAACAACTTCAAAAGCAGAGGTACGATTGCGCCTTTTCGGAGTCTGGCTTGAGGGCGAGTCTTGTCAGCGCAAGACGATGTCCAATACAGTTCCAATACTTTTTTTCTTCTCTCTCTCTCTCTCTCTTTCTATCTCTCTATCTCCTTCCCTTACTCCGTTTTTCG